>NW_019091647.1:49684-71940 GCF_001949145.1 Acanthaster planci
TGGTTAAGTTTAAAATTAGATCAGGCTCATTTTTTTTTTACTCAAATCTGTTTTGTGAATTACTCACTTGGGATCCATACGTATGACCTGGGACAGCAGCAGACTGTTAGACTCAGTGATGGCAACTCTTGCCAGGTGGTTCTCAAACTCAAGAATCTCTTGTTTCTCTAGAGCAATCACCTATCATGAGAAAAAACACACATTGTGGCATATCACCTACTAACAAAACCAACTTTATAAAATCTGTGTGCCAAATATAGCCCACTGTCCTCGAACCAGTCTGGAGTAGGTGCATCTAATCTTAGCTTTTAGGATGTTTGTGTTCCTACCTAATTTCTAGAATTGCTATTTATGTAACGGACGATCAATTACACAGGACATCACCAGCTACTGATCAACTCAGAGTATCCAGTCAGTAGCTATTTACTACCATTACCTGCACTGAAACACACAATATCCAAATCATCCAAAGTTATTTCTCACAGTCATTCCTCAACAATTATTAGTCAACTCCAACAGGCTAGTGTACAGGATTATGGAAATCTGCACGAATGCATGATTCTGACAGTACTAAGATGAATCACTACCAAGCTAGGCTGGAACTTGAAGCTGATTCAACACATATTGTTACATGTAAATACTAAAGTAGTTTTGAAGAACAGAGATGCAATTGATTATAGACTCATCATCTGAAATGGACGTACATGTCCAGTCCTTGACCAGATTTGGTTTCTTATTCCTTGGGCAGAAAGGAGAAAAATTCTTACCTGGAGTTCTCTTGCTCTCACCTCTTCCTGTGAACGTTCATCAGGTGCTGCAGTTGGTGGAGGGAACTTGAAATTGCTGCCAAAGAAAAGATAGCAATGGATAACACTTGCTGTGGACATTGTCCTTTCATAAACCAACAGGTAATGACATCACACAGTGCTTTATTGAATATAAAGTCAGCTCCTCAAAACTACGGCTAGCAACATATCCAAACCCCCCAAAAATTCACCACACAAAAAAATGCAATGCTACTTTTCCAGAAAAATTCTCAATTTTTTGAGGACTCAAAACCTAGAAATTCCAATCATGTACTTACTTGGTCATGACCATCTCCATGAAACAACGTAGCATTGGATAACGCTCCCATGCTGCTAGACCTATGACAACAGAACAACAAAAAACAAAAACATAAAACCACCATTGCACAGTGTACAGTACATTTAGACAATACAACAACTTAAAAAGTAACTGAGTGTGTAAAATGAATTAATGACAGGTGCATCAATTGTTGGATAAACAAGGAAAAGCAAATGATATGCAATGCACATAGATTCTAAATAAATCAGCTGGTGTGTAAATAAACCTAAAGGCTCAATTTGACAAGGAAATAATGGTCAAGCTTCAGTGCATACTTCAAATTTCTTTGGTTATACTTATTTCATTCCCGATTCTGACCAAAAAACAAAAACCCTAATGGCCATCAGCCAGCATGCAAATTTTGTTGAGGATTATTAGTGGTTTAAGTGTGCTTTGCTCTTCAAGAGCAGACAATTCAAAAGTCTGAATGATCAACCCCACAAGCAATGATGAATAAAATATTTCATCTCTTCCTCATTTCACTTGGTGCTCAATTCAAAAATTTTTACTAAAACTGAAAGAAAATTAATCATCCAGAAATGATAAAAGGGAGAATAACTTTCACAAGAAAACTATTAGATTTGGTAACAGACAGCAAAAAAATTAAATGTCAACGAAGAAATAAGGCAAGTGACTTCACCTATGTTGGTGGGATTGAATGCTGTGATAACAACCAGTAAGATCCATCCTTTCCAATAGAGATTGGAGATGGCTAGACTAGGTGGTGTGTAACTGTAAAAATGAAAGCCAGATTTTATCTTAAAGTTGGAAAAATCACAAAAAAGAGAACTTCACAACATGAAGTATTCAATCCTTTTTAAAATTATGGCCAACTCTTTAACAATGTTATTTAATAAGTATTGCCAATTCCAAGACAATGGCAGCTAGTCCTGTGGATGACGTCACTGTTGCCGTATCCTGGGGGGAGAAAACCTGGAGAGGTTTTGCTTTTTTTAGGACTGAGAGCACAAACAAAATGTTTAAAATCAGTATTTCCTTTTGGGAATTCTTTAATGGATTAACAAAATGTGAATTGTTCAGAAAACATCTCCAAAATGCCTCCCAACTTTAAACCTGGATACACTAGTGGGTCCTTGGGTATTTGGTAGGCCGGGATTACGAGGCTGTTTAGCCAATGGATAGACAACTTGATGGATCTTGTTAAAATGACTAAGCTTCTATTACTTGTTACATATTGCCTTGAACAAAGTCTGTCGTCATGAAATTGTGGAAGGTTAGAACAAATAAACTGTTGATCAAATAGCATCAAAGCTTTGGGAAATTCACAAAATATCTGTTCATTACTGCAATTACACGAAACTGAACCTATCCCAAAAGGCCAAAAGATACTGCAGATCAGTGTTGTAGTCAAGACCATTTACGACTTTCACAAGACAACACAGACCAGCACAAGACTTCCAGTCTGAATTCAAATGAAATGCAACAAAAGCATTCCTTTGTTATTGTTCATCCTGTTACTTGTGTCTGGTCTCAAGCATGGTCTTGTGTCTGGTCTTGGGCATGATCTTGTGTCTGGTCTTGGGCATGATCTTGTGTCTGGTCTTGGGCATGATCTTGTGTCTGGTCTTGGGCATGATCTTGTGTCTGCTCTTGGGCATGATCTTGTGTCTGGTCTTGTGACCGTCTCGACTACAACACTGTTTTCAAGATGTATTTTTGCGTTGGGGATATGTTAATTTATATAACAGGTTTTGCCCTTACCCAACGTATCTATTAATAAACACTGTATGCTCAGTGCTTGTCCGAGAGCTTGAAAATAGTTCGCAGTACCTGCTGCTTCACCTGACTCGGACTGGCCAGCCGACCCCGGCAAGCTTGGTGGTCGAGCGGTTGAGACATCTGCACTAGTAAGCAGGAGGTCGTGGGTTCAAGTCCCACCCGAGTAGCTTGTGACTTTTTTCGCAAGCTCTCAGACAAGCACTGAGCATACAGTGTTTATTAATATATACGTTGGGTAAGGGCAAAACCTGTTATATAAATACAACACTGTTGCAGATATAAATAGCAAACTAAGCCTACCCTTGTGGTAGCTGGATATTTTCAGGGTGATGGTAGGCACACAAGTTGAGTACTGCATCAATCAGCTGGATCCTTTCAACCTTTAGCACTGGAAAGTCTAATGAAAACAGTTTCAAAGAGAATAAAGGTACATGACTGGTTAAACAAAGACTATCTTTTGATGACTTCATGATGGGAGTCAGCCTACAACCATCAACATACTTTCTGTCAAGTGGTCAAAACAGCGAGCAGAAAGTAAAGGCTTTAAACGTTTAACAATGTGAAGTAATATATCAGTTATTGAAAAACCTGAAAATGTTTCTTGGAAGTAATTCACTTATAAATTATCTTTTGGGGGGGAATCTGCCTCGATTTGTCAATTTTTAAACAAATATTCTCATGTGCCTCCTAGTCTACCATGACTTTTGTGAGGTAAAGGTTTAGAATACTGACCTTCTGCATAAAGGACAGCAGCCCGTTTGACCAGCTTGTCAGCTAGTTCCAATCCATCAGCTGCTGATAGGGGCAGCTCACGTGACAGGCCCATCACTAAGACCCTCATCAGGGTATCTTCCAGGACAGGGACCTCTGACAGCAGAGAGAGTAACAACCTGAACCATGCAGGTAGGAGCAAAGGATTTGGTGAATTAGAGAATCATTCACTGTGTGTGACAAATCTTTGCATTAGCAATCATAACAGTTTGTACAAAAAACAGCTCAGCATCTCTTTCATGCCCCCAAAATATCAGACAAGGCAATAAGCCAATCACTGTCCAATGGAAAGATTCCCTGAACGCTTACGATCTGTCAGACTCTGGAGGCCAGTTGTCTTTACTGCAGTACGATTCTGACGACTCCATGAACAACACCTTCTGCAAGCTACAAGACAGAAAGAATCACATGCTTGGACAAGAGGAAATAATGATCAGCATCTTTATCTCAGGAATCTGTATTAAACATAAATGGCACCTTTGTACAAATATTTCCCGCTGGTAAAGAAAACAGGCTAGGATAATTGTAAACATCTAACCACATACTGCCAGGTGCTTTTAAAATGCAGTGCAAACATACAGGCAATTTTCAAGATTTTCAGTTGACTCCTGAATATTTCAGCCAGGCCTGCCGCCCTGTACAGAGAGCCCATAATTGTGAAGTGTTGCGTAATATCTTTTGTCTCCAGGGAATGCAAGTTACATGTTTTCAAACGCCGCTGGATTAGCGTGCAACGGTGCTGTGTCGCTCATCAATGGGGCCTTGGGGCACTTTTGTCCACGGTGCTAATCCACGGGCACGCTATGCCCAAAACAGTGGTATGCTGTTTAAAAACGGCGACAGATTACTTTCGAAAAATGCAAGTCAAAAAATAATGGCAATTTCCAGCAGCAGGTCTTTTGTTCCAAGTACGGTCTTTTGTTACATGGCAAGCTCTTTTGTCCAATTTCGGGCACCCCGGCTCTACGTATAAACCCCTGGTGCTTGAAACCAGGTTCCCCAGCAGCAAGTGGTTAACCTCAAGTAACATATAGACCCAAGGGACACTGCTGCTGTGTGAAAATTTGTTTACATTCCTATTGCTTCAAAGACGTGGCAATACCACGGATCAATCCCAAATATGAGATTTCAGACCCAACAAGCCTCTCTTAATTCAAAATTTTTATTCAAAGTGTTCTGTAATGCACTGCAAGTTACACTTGTGCTTCAGCCAAAATGCCAGACATTGATCACAATCACAAATGAAATTAAAAACATTTTCTTCAGAAAGCTTCAATAAGTACACACCACTTTGTTTAGGTTTCCAACACCTTACCACTGGTTGAAGTCTTGTTGGTTAACTTTGAACATCTTTGGTACCACAGTGTGCAGCCACCATACTGCATCTCTTTGCATTACAGAGGCTTGGTTTTGAAAACCTCTTAGTACATCCATGTCTATGTTCACATTAGAAAATAAGAAAAAAGCAGATGGTAAGAACTACAAGTAGAGTTTGAAACTTCCATATGAAAAATTAGTTTATGTCAAACCATGGCCTGAATGTGGTGACTGTACTGTGTTCCATGTGATTATACTGTTTTATCATGATGGTTTGGGGAAGTTCTTAGAGGGTAAAGGTTTTAGAGGGCCTTGCAACTACATGTAGGTTGGTGAAGGTCCTCAGACGGTAAGGTATAAAGGGTTTGCTGGCATGGAAAAGGTCACTGAACCAGATTAGGAGACAGCAAAATTCAAGAGGACCCAGGAGAATTAGGTACAATTAGCTGGTATGAAGAAGATGTTCCAACCAGCTTGGTCAAGGAAAAAGGAATGATCCTTAATGATTTAACCCCTTCACAACAGGATTATTTTGACCGCGACTGCTAGGCTGTGGCATGCCATGAATGGATGGCTTTGTCCAGCAGCAGGCCCCATTGAACAAGCAGGTGCATGGTGAATAGACTGTATGTGTGGTATGCACTAATGCTCACACAAAGGTGCTGTAGTAGCAGTCATCCGTAGCGAAGGGGTTAAGAGAGTTTCATCAATGGCTGGGCTGCCCGAAGGAAAGCCTTCTAACTAACTTGGACAAGCCTGGGATCCTGAGCTACTGAATCTTATTTGAACCCGGTTTCAATCTTGGATGAGTGACCACTTCTTGCAACTACATAAGAACTATGTGTAACTAAGTAATATTGCAGGAAACACAGTCTCTGCTTTCAGCAACAAACCTTTCCTGTCGCCCCTGGTGTAGGCCGCTACTGCCTCTTTGATCACAGGGCTAACACTAAGAAGAGCAGCTAGCACAATCAAGTCAGCCAGGGAAAGTAGCATTCGATCCTAAGCAAATACACAGAACAAGAAAAATAACACAACGATAAAATACTTCCAAATTTCAATGTGTCCTTGTATTTTCATATTTGGTATCAAAGATCCTGAGAAATTAAATATAACTGTAAACTGAGAGTAGTTACTGTAACATGCTGTACTGTAAGGTATTCAGGAACTTCAAAAATGAACCAACTTGATAATCAACCCTCAAAGAGCTTGGTTTAATGGACATTCTCTGCATGACTTTTTGTTTTAACTTGACATGCATGTATGTGAATTTTCAGTACTTTCGGACAGAGAGCTTCACTGTTATGGGCATATACAGTGGAACGCCGCTATAACGAACACAATGGGGTCCACGCTTAATGTTCGGTACAGCGGTCGCTCGGCATAGCGAAATTAACTGCCGAAGGTTTCATTGCAATGTTGAATAGCATCCTCTCTTGTCTAACTGACGTGCACCCTCTTGTGATACGATTCGCTGTTTTCGTGATGTTTTGCCGTTGCCTTCACATTTGACATTTCTAGAAATGTATCTGTTAATTATTTTTGTTTTTTTATTAAATCTTGAGTTACAAACTTGATATTTAGTTTATCCTAAAAGTCGTGAATCTACTGTTCAGGATCGATCTCTGATGTATGCTGTGGTGAATCTCTGTTGATTTGCAACTACATAATGTTTGGTAGGTTTTGTGCACAAAATATTGGGAGCCAAGGACGATGTTCGGTACAGCGGTGTTTGGTATAGTGATGTTCTACTGTACTACAATGGCACTATAACAACAAGAAAAGGTCTTACCAAAAATGTTTGGTATAGCCATCATTTGGCATCTTATGATTGATTTCAATTGCTCATGTACCCAGCACTTAGCATTCAAACATGAAGCAGCCTGCCTCATAAAGATGTCTTCATGAGGATTTATGGCCACACTTGTACTTGAACTGACTATTTTACAGATAAACAAGGCTACAAATAAACAGCACAGAAATCCAAGCATTTTTCTGATTTTATTCCTTCCACATTTTACCTTGTGGGTTTTTCTCACTGAAAGTTGATTAGCAAAGTAAAATCAAGTTTTCATTGAGTAATCAAAGAAATTGCAGACAACATGGTGTACCATTACACTGCTTCCAATTGCAACATTCAAATTACCAGTATAATGAATAGGCCAGGAACCATTCAACAGCACTAGATTCATATCTGAACTATGCAACATGAGAAATGTCATGCAAGGGTTGTTGAAACAAATGAAACTAAGAAAATACTTGTAAATTACGTCAAAAAGCTGATATGTCGACATGTATATGTGTATCTGTTTATATGAATTTATTACCAAGTAAAAAATCCTTGCCTTTGCAGCATTCAAGTAAAGCAAGACATCCTGTCTAAAAGTTGTCTGTTGTGTTTGTACCCAGTAGGCTGGCCTGGCCTACATGGCCGCCTGCGCACTCATGTTCATGAACCCACAAAAGATAAACATGTAGACTGCAAATTGGCTCAAGTTCCTTAGCAATTAAGATTGAAATTCTCCTTGAATTCATTGCTATGAGTCTCAAATTCTTAATATTTCCTTCTGTGAGCAAATTTCAGTTTTGGTATTAAAGTGTACAAAAGACTAGGGGGCCAATGGGAATGTTCGCTTACCAAAATGTTTGGCACAGCAGTGTTTGTTACAGCGGTGTTGTACTGTATACAGTTCACACCATCACATTCATCAGTTTGTGCACTGAACACTTGTCAATGGAATGGTAAACTAGCCTTGAAAAAATGGGATTGTTGACAAAAAGCCAAAATGTCTTGATTTTTCACAAAAGCAGTGTCAAAATGACCGCAACACAATTGTGGAAAACTCCTTGAAAGCTCACATGACAAAAAATTACTGCAATAATATCAGTGAAAATGCAGGAGAGGCGTATCACTCCCCATCTAGGTTCCTTTCAGGTTTAATCTTTTCTAAATGAATTTTCCAATATAATTTACCTTAAACTGAGCCTCCATGTCAATGAACTGTTTGTCAGTTCTTTCCTTCATGAGACCTCTGCAGAATGAGGGGAAATCCAGGTCATAACGTAGTGACTTGACAATCTCTCTGAACAGTGCCCTCACGGCTCGCAGATAGTCATCTCTGTTCATCAGCAAGTCTTGAAACACATTGGCCAAAAACTTTCAGGGGAAACAAAATACACATTTATTATAAGGCAAGTAATGATCTGTGTCCATGTAATTCTTTCTTTTCTGAATATTTATCTACATGATTAATGATATGATTGTGGAGACATAAATATTCAACTTTTTCCCTTAACCAGCACTGTTTCTCTGACAATTAAATGGAAACATCTCAAAACTTGTCTTGGACAAGCTGTGGGTAGAACCATATATTTCAGCTGCAAGAAAGTCTGTGATTGTCCTGGACGCGTTGCAGAGAACATTTTATTTGCAACTTGACAACCATGAACAACTGTTCACATGTACCAAGAGGGCCACAACAGGCCCCACCAGAATGGTTTATGGTTACCCAAGACAGTGACCTTGGATTGCTGAATACAAGACACCCAAGTGTACCACGGTCTCAACTTTTTTATCCGAGTATGGTAAGACGGCTGAAAAACGAAATGTTTTGGCTCAATAATATACACACATTTTCACATCAATGCGCCTTTGTCATTCTTTTACTGCACTCTGTTTCCAATTTATAACTATTAACTAAGATAAAGACTAGGAAACTTAAGGCAGAAGAAAATAACATTAAAGAAATTAGCATTTACATTTTGAAACTTTTATAAGAAGGAGAAACTATATTTTATAAATGTACTTTAGGGCAGTGTATATGAAGCATTTTCAACCAGCTCCTTAGTTAATTTTATCATAGAGCTATATACATGGATCAACAAATAGTGTGTCCTTGAATGACTAGCCACAAATAAGCTGACTGCTTCCTTGTGGGAAGGCTGTGGTCTGTAAACTTATCCCAGTCAAAGTCTAAGATGTCTCCGTTAGAAAGTGAGTGCCATCTAAAACCTCCTAAGGAAAGATTTCAGTGTTACTCTGGTTGAGCTCTAACAAATTATCTGCAAACAGAATGACATCTACACCAGTCAACAGAAGACTGGGTGAGCAACCTTATAAATTTTTTCTCACAATGTGTTCATTAAGGCTGAAAACACAGTGCTGATAAATATATTGTGAGCCAAGGATAAAATCTGTTGTCAAAATAGGCAACATATGTTGTGGAAGTTTCAACTCCCATCTCAATACCCTGCCCCACTGTCGTACCTTTGCCGAAGCCTCTGGTGAATGCTGGAAGATAGTAGCCAGGAGAGCCATGTTGTTGGGATTACGAGAGTTAGACAACTCATTGTAGATGGTGTGCTTTAGGAGAGTGGACAGGTTGTCTGAATGCTGGCTTAACAACTCTCTATGAAACAAAGGTACAAAACTGTTTAGCATCATGTACATTCACAACAAAAGGCTGATAAACTGCTCATCTGTGGCTCAAGCCAAGCAGAAAAGCCACTCTCTATAAGTTTCAAAGTACACTGGTACATGGTTTTAATAAAAACTTGTCAAGGCACAACATTTTTCAGAATAGAACTGTTCCTTCAGCGCAATATGAAAAGGGGTTAAAAGTGATTGATAAGGTGAACCAAATTTACTAAGAAGTTTGTAACAAAAGAAGTTGAAGTCAAGATTAAATCAAGGCCTAGCCACCATTGTGATTTCACAAAGCTATAATTGTAAAACAGATTTGGTACAGACTTACTTCATGCTGAGCATGTAGTGGTTGATGAGAGGTTTGGTTTTGAGGCGAATCTTGATGAGATGGCCTATGACTTCCACATCCTCCTGGTCATGGGTATCACAGTTTAGACACACTGCCATCAGAAGCTCTTGGGCGGGGCGTGTCAGCTGCAATCAAATATCAATTACACCAAAATTGATGGGATCGAGGCTTGAACCTGAGCCCTCTGTAATGCCTGCTGGCACATTTCAAGTACAATAAGCCACAAATTGGGTCATTCCGTGTCAATTCAGCACACTTTTGGAACTGACCGTCACGGATTGAAACAAAATTCGGTGCACTGATTGTATTTCTTGAGAACCCCCCCTCCAGGTCTGAAATTTTGTGTCAATTGGTCAATTAGTTTTTAAGATATGGGTTAACCACTTCCTGTCTGGTGACCCATTTTCGAGTACATAGCCTTTATACATGGAACCAGGGGACCCGAAATCAGAAACTAATATAAAAAATTAATAAAGCTGCTTGTTTTTTGTTTGGTTTTTTTTTCAAGTTTATTTCCCTTGGTCAAAAGTTTGGGCCAGCAGACAAGTTGTTAGGCAATAGCTCGTTTCTGGGGCCAGGGTTATCAAACTTGTATAATCCTTGAATGAAAGATCAAGCGGCTAAAGCCTTCCAGTGCAAAGCGCTTTTATTAGTGAGAGTAATCTGCTGTAGTATTGTTCACAATGTCTGTGCTCACAGCGGATTATCAGTGTATGAACAAAGGGCGCCCAGTGCACATGCGACCCATGAATGACCTGGCCCGGGCGCTGCTGGCCCTTGCCCTGTTGATTGACAGGGGTCGCCCCGTAGTGCCCAGCGCTTTTTCATAGCGGGTTTCAAGTGTTTCAAGCACTGTTTCAGATCGCTGACAAAATGTCCGAAGTAATATCTGGTGAGTCAAGTTCCTCTGACTACGACAGCTATTTCTTCCAGTCGAGTTCAGACGAGGGTTCTGATTCACCGCCGCTATCCCCTGCCAGAGCACAGTCAAGCACCGACATAGACAGCGATGTGCCCCTGGCTGTATACGCCAAGTGTTGGCAACAGTCCGCCACTACTACCAGCAGCGGTGCCACATCATTCCACTGGAAAGATGAAGACAGCACTCCCTTGAAGTATGGCTTCACCGGCCCTGGTGGGGTCGTCAATCCACGCTTGCATTGCAGTTTAACGTGCACCGAGGCCTTCAGGTTGTTCTTCGATGATGTTATATATATACCACCTGATCGTTGAAGAGACCAATCGGTATGCCGTCCAACGACCTGTGTCGACATCTGTAAGCATGCGAGCGTGGACCGATGTCATTATCAGAGAACTGAAGGCCTTTCTCGGTCATTGCGCCATGATGGGCATCTCCAAGCTACCAAGTCTTCATAACTACTGGTCCACCGACCCCCTCGTGAAAACCAGTCTGTTTCCATCGGTCATGCCGCGAGACCACTTCCTTCAGATCCTGCAGGCCCTGTACTTCAATAACAACAGTGCCACGCTGGCGGACTGCCGTCTACCCAAGTCGTCATGGACCTGGTGAGTGACCTGAAGGGCAAGGGGTACAACCTTGCTCTCGACCGGGCCTTCAGCAGTCCCGACTTGTTCAGGCGCCTTCACAGCCAGAAATTCAATGTTGTCGGCACCGTCATGCCCAGCAGAAAGGGAATGCCCAAAGACCTGATGTCCGTTAAGCTGAAGCGCCGCGAAATGGCATTCCAGTCGGCCGACCTGGGTGTGAACGGCTTCCTCCTAGCAATGGTGTGGCGCGACAAGCACAATATCCGTATGCTGTCAACAATGCATACGGCAGACGTCCTTGGCTGCGGCAAGCGAGATTGGATGGGGGAGAAGAAGCAGAAACCAGTCTGTATCATCGACTACAACGCCCTGATGGGGGGCATTAACAGGAGCGACCAGCTAGCGGCAAATCACTGGGCCACCCGCAAGTCAATGAAGTGGTATAAAAAGCTCTTCTTCTACTTTTTCGACTTGAGCCTGGTGAACAGCTACGCCATCTATCTGGCCGTTGGTCACCGCCTCTCCTTCCTTGAATACCGCACGAGTCTAGTCCGAGAGCTTCTCTTCAATGAGCCCCTGCCTGGGTATCGGGCCCAGCACGATGCTCCGCCAGCCACGAACTCCCGCTTCGTTGGCTGCCACTTTCCCGTTGTCTAGAAGAGGGCCTGCAACGGCGACGACCTCCACTGGCGTTGCATCCTCTACTTTTCTCGGGGGGAGCAGAAGAAAACCCACTTCAAGAGCGACGTTTGCCAAACGCCCCTCTGCATCGACCCTTGCTTCAAGGAATATCATCCCATCCACTGAGGGACACTTGAACATTTTGTTTCCATTTTCATGGACATTATTTTGTGTGTTTTGCAACAAGTTATATATTCATCACTTGAATAAGTAACAAAAGTCCTTGTGCTGGTGTTGCTATTTGGGTCATATTTTAATCCTTTGAAAAAAAGACAAAAACAAAGCGTCATGAATGTACTGGTTATAGGACGTGTTAAATTTTCATTAATTGAAAAAGTAACTAAATTCCTTGTGCTGGTTTTACAAAATAGTTCATGTTTTCATCCTTTGAAAAAAAGACAAAAAACAGTGTCATGAATGTCCTGGTTATAGGACATGCTATATTTTCATCAATTGAAAAAAGTACCAAAATTCCTTGTATTGGTCGTAGAAGTGGTCGTAGTGAAATGTGTTACAGTTCTCGCCTTTATATGAGTTTTGCCTTTTACTTTATTGCAAATTTATTTTGCTTGGTTTATGAATTCAACCATTTCAGTGAAAAGAAGAGAAATTAGAAGAGAAGAAAATGCAAGAAATATGACAAGAAGAAAAAGAGAATAAAAAAATTTGTGTCCATGTATTTCCTTGTGTTCTTCTTTTATTGGTTTCTAAGGTTTCACTTACAACTTTTGGGGCAATCAAATTTTGGGTTGGGAAAATATCAATTTTGAACTAAAACTTACCCCGTTGGAGGGAAAATGGACAAGTTGGGGATAAAATATAAGGGTGGTTTGAGGGGAATATATATTTTGATATGCAAAAAAAAAATGCCAGAAAACACCCCATACCTTCAAAAAATAGCAAAGGTTTTACATGTAACAGCGCCGCAAAAAAACACACCTTTTAGACCCCAATTTGTATATCATGACTCATTTTTCCTTCATTGCTTGCACACATTCCACTCCGTACACTGCCAGCTGAACATGGACACAGCTTCCCTTGAACTCGCCACACAATACACGCTGGAGTATTGACCATCAATCCCTCCACATAGCAACCCCACAGCATAGTAACCCGCTGGGCCGCTTCATGGAACAAAGAAGGAATTATGCAACACCACACAATGGGGGCTCTATACAGACCAGGCGCTGTGAAAGTGATACTCAAGGGTCAATAAAGGTTGCCTGGCTGAACAGACTTGCCACAAGACAGTTCTTTTATGGAGTTCAGAAGAAAAGATACAAATTTTTGAAGACTTTTGAAAAACAAAAATATGACAAAATCGCCCGGCTGTGTGTATAGCGTTTAAAAAAAGCACCAGGCAGCAAGTAGTTAATAAACTTTTGACTAATTAGCTTGACCTGCTTTGTTTGGACAGCCATATCTCCTGAAGTAAAGCACCAACAGACATAAAGTTACATTCTCTTAAAGCGCTTGAAATAGCCTTCATTACTATAATAAAATTAAAATCATCCAATGTACTACCAAAAATTATGCAAATATATGACCTTGATTTGTGAAAATGTGTATTTTTCATAATGCATAATTTTCAAATTGCTAGCTTAAGATGTAACCAACTTTTCTAGAAAGATTTAGGATAGAAACTTGTAAGGTTTTGAGTTATGTTCATTTGAACCTTGGCAAAACCTACAAATATATGAATTGTACATACATGTATACGTGTATAAAATGTACATGTACCTGTACATACATGTATACAATGTAATAGTACTGTGTGCAGTTAAAACTGCTAGCCTGGCAGCGCAAAGTATAATTCATGACACGACTTATGAGGTAATCCCTCTCACCCCGCTCAATTGAAGGCTTTGAGACATTGGTCAGTACCACATTTCATTGTTTTATTAAGTGCAATGTTTATCCTTGTGGCCAGCTAAACCCTAAAAGAGGCTGGGGGAGTCGGAATCTTTTCACCCCATTGTCATGTTTATTTTATTTATCTATATCTGTTCATCCAACAGCACATTAAGCGCCAATACGGTCGATTAACAGAAGTGCACCTCCAAGAGTTTGAAACACGTTGGCCAATCACAATGTGCGAAATCTTTCGACCCTATGCATGTTTGGACAGGATCGAAAGATTTCGCATTGTGATTGGCCAACGCGTTGCAAACTCTTGGAGGTGCACTTTTGTGAAACGACCGTATTGGTGCTTAATGTGCTGTTGGATGAACAGATATAAATAAATAAAATAAACATGACAATGGGGTGAAGTGATAATTAAGAGGACAATAAAGAAATGTTCAGTTTTAGAGGTGGGAGGAAAACCCACAATAAAAATTCCAGGGAAAACCTACGGAGCCAGGCAGGGACAGAAAACCCAATCTACTTGCTGACCTACATGTACGTGGGATTCGAACCTGGGTCGCAGAGGTGAAAGGCAAGGAAAGAGCCTCTACACCAACCTGACTCCCTTCCCTGACTTCCCTTTTTTCATGCCCTAAGCCTTCAGTAATTTTTAGTAACTTCTGTTGGTCATTTTTACACCCATTTTTTGAAAATCAAAAGGAAAAGTTCCATTCTCACACAGCACCTGTTTACGTCAGCCAGAGATGTATACTTTTCCACTGATGTGCTCAATGCAATTTGGATGACACAAATGAGGCCTTGAACTTCAAATGGCCATAGCAAAGCCATTTGTCAGTTTAAAATGAAACTTCACAGTTGTACTGATAATGAGCATATCCAAATGCAGGCCAAGTTTAAAAAAGAAAAACTTGGCATGGGATAACTGAGTTCTGAGGGTGGGGCAGCAGAATCACCTCCCTCCCGTAGGCCAAAATACCCCGGCTCTTTTAGGGTCAAATGCTGTGGCCACTTGTCAATTTAGCTCATTGAGGGGTCAAGAGGGATTACCTCACGAGTCAAGTTATAAATTGTACCCTGCACGACCATGGTGATATGATTTTTGTGTAGACCTACATGTACATGTACATAGTACTATACACATCACTGTATACATGTACATGTATGTACATGTACATCGTATGTTTAATTTATATTCAGTTTTGCCAAGGTTGAAATACACATTACTAAAAACTGTAAGAGTGCCCATCCTAAATGTATGTACAGGTACATGTGCATTTTATACACATAAATGTATTTACAATTCACATGCAAGTTTTTGCCAAGGCTTAATGAACATAACTCAAAAACCTGAAGCGTGCCCATCCTAAATCTTTCTGGAAATGTTGGTTACATCTTAAGCTAACAATAAAAAGATATGCATTTCTGCAAATCAAGGTCAAAGATCATATATTTGCATGGTTTTTCAGTAGTATGTAGAATAATTTTGATTTTATGTTATGAATGAATGCCATGTTAAGAGCTTTAAAATTATGTAATTTTTTATCAGAGCCCAGATTGTGCGGTGTTGGATAACTGTCTTTTGTTCACGAACCTGGCACAGTGCACTGCTGACCTCATTTCAATGGGGCCAGATTAGCGTGCAGCGGTGCTGTGTGGCTCATCGCTGCGGTGGTGGAGCGCTTTTGTCCCCGGTGGTTTTCCGCTTGCTCTCAATGCCCCAAACCTTGGTTTAAAACAAGGCTGGATTATCACCACTTTTGAGAGTGAAAAATGTCGGTAATGCCCAGCAGCCTGGTCTTTTGTTTGGAGTACGGTCTTTTGTTAAAGGGCCCTGTTTCCTTTGTCCGAGTTCGGAGTCCCCGGCAGGAAGTGGTTATAGGTCTCTCAGTTGATTTTGTTCTGCGCAAATGAACTTGTTATTTAAGCACTCTTTCTTGCTTGGTGACTCCATTCAATTGACCAAGGCAAAAGAGCCGAAACCATACTCTACAGGGGTAACACAGTCCATATGGTTTAAGCACAAACCCAAAATCCTACCTTAGGGTTCTGTAACCACATCTCAAGCCTTGAAGCTGCTAAGAGTCGAACCTCAGGGAAGCCACAGGCTGCAGTCAAGACACGCAGCAAGTTCCTAGGTGTGTCCATGCCTTGACGACGGGTCAGCTGGTCTCGCACAAAATCAACCACATAAGTCTCTACACTATCTTTGAAAAGACTGTATCTGTCGAGGAAACCAGTCAGGGACATTGAACCTTGAGACCAGACAGGAAGGTGACAGGTGAGGTGAGCAATTAGCACTACAATGCATGACCAAGTACCTGTATTTGCCTTCCAGAGACTAAATTTTCAACTTTACACTCAAACTTTCAACTTGGTTTCTTAACCCCTTGACGCCTGGACTTTTTTCTGAAAGCCGACTCCGAGAGTTCCAGCCTCGCTTGGCCACAAAGGCCACCTGCCAAACCGCAAATTCTCGTTTTGTGGCCCTGCGTGCTCTGCACGCTTTGATTTACAGAAAAAGCTCATTGTTCGGTGGCATGTGGCTCTATTCACGCTTCGAAATTCCCGTTGCCTCTTTTCAAAGTGGGGACTATTGTGAAGCTGGTGATTATGATGCCAATTCGGCCTTTTCATTTCTTGGCAACACACAAAGGCCAATCACCAAATATACAAGAGCCAGGGTATGCTTTCTCTCACCGTGTTCGCTCGAGCATAGGCTGAGAATAATAGCTGAAAAGCGGGCTGAGGGATCTCAATTTTTACAGCGAGTCTTACCACTTCCCGGCGCGAAGGGGTTTATTATGTACTGAAATGAAATGTGCTTTCTGTCATCTTCTCAATAAATAAACACCCAATGTTATTCACAGAAGAAAATTCCATGTTAAGTCAAATGAATCAGTCGTACTTTTTTAATACCAAAAGCCTGTATTGTGCAAAAATAATGTTTATATGCAGAAACCAATGCATACTTTACCCCATGTGGGTACAGCTGAAAAGAATGCACACACTTTTAAGGCAGTAAGGTCAAAACCTGAAAAGCTTCATAAGAATGCTGTACTCCAAACCAAAGAACTTTGATAAAGTGATGTTAGCTACTGACTCCCTTTAGTCCTATTCATAGTTATTCATTCCCAATAATCAGCAAATGGAGAGACACCAGTTGCTTTTCTAATTATGGAATTTGGCATTTGAAAAATTTTGAATTTCAGAGTTTATTCTTCAATGGAAAGAACTACAGCCCACTTAACTAACTGGTTATCAAGTTTCGGGTCCAATTAGCAAGAAGTGCTGCTTTGTGGATGTTATCTTTAGTATGATTTGAGTTTCTGCCGACCCTGTACAGATGACAATGGTGCAGAATCAGCCCAATATTCGTGTACCTTGGAGTGACTCCCTCAGCCTGCAAGTCTGCAGTCAGATCTACATCTTCTGTCTGATGAGTAGAGGTAGACTCAGAGGATAAATCACTGTCATCACGAAGTGGACTTCCACCTTGGATGAGGAGGACAGTTACAAGAGCTTGGAAAGGGGGACTTAGCAATGAAGGCTTTGAATGTTCCATTTCAATACTATTTAGTCTAAGCTTTTGAATGTCTAAGGGATGGAGTACAGACTACAACTACATGTAAAGACCATTCTTTCATGCATGTTGCACAAAACTTTAATCAGAGGTGGAAATACATTTTGATTAGTTCTTTAATGACTGTCTGCAGGATCACTGAGTGTGCAAATGCAACCTGTGCACTACAGAAACACAACTGTGTTGGCAACAATTCCACACTGAAAAAGATTCTACACTGAAAAACACATGCTTACAAAAACAATTTTGATACATGAACATGATTGGTTTGCTACTTTGACTATCTAAAAGGAACTTGAGATGTGTGTGAAGCAATAAAGTCAGTTCCTCTCAGACTGGATTGCTGCAAATGTATCTATCAAAAGAGTCTGCTTAGACGTTGCCGGGTGCTATGTGTAAATTGACTCCTACATGTAGAAAAGGTTTGTATCTTTCGAAAGGGCTGTATCTCTTGTTGTTTAAGTTTGTTAAAGTTTCCACTAGATTAAAAATATTGTCGCTCAGGCCAACAAATACCAAAGGCCAGAGGTTTTGCCTTGAAATATGACCAAGCCCAAATTCTGTGCAATTGTAAAATGTCATAAATCCTTTAGCTCTGTGAGCCACTGTTGTGGGCATTTCAGAACTTACTTAAGAGATCAGGGTTGCCAGTGGAGAGTCTTAGCTGGTCCACTGGCAGGAGGAGGTGGCGAGGGGGCATCTTAGTGCCAAATGCTGTCTGGACGTTGCTGCAGAACTCATGGCAGCTTGGGTGGTCTACCCAGACTCTCTCTCCCATAGCATCTTCAAGGAAGACCTGAACCAACATGCAACAAGACATAGATATGAAACAATTATTAAAATTTAAATCAATGCTACTGTAAGGATGATTGTCAGTAAAATGCGTAAGCATTTTATATCAACCTGCAGTACTGCAAGCTCATAGATTAGTAGTTTCATAAACAACCATCAAGTAGCAAGTGATCAATTAATTTCAACAAATAATCAACAAAAATGACACTAACATAAAAGAATTTTCATTTTTGCTCTTTTTTTATTTAACTACATGTACATTTATTTTCCACCACATTTTTAATTTTTAACACTTACTAAGTGATTGCACTTTCAAATACATGTACACCTTCAGTGTGACCCCACTGGCCTCAGTACTCGAGCTTTCATCCAATGAATTATAGATCATTTTTACTTTGAAGTGCACAGTCCTAGGCAAAGAAATGTGTAAAATATTGGTCAAGCAAACTTGATAGAAAAGCTGTAATCCTCAAAAGTGCCCCTCACACAGCTTGGGTCTTACCTTGACAAATGCTATAGGCCAATTATTCTCAAAGCGATAGACGCACATGAGGAGGTTGCAGGCTAGCACTGACACCAGGGGGTTGCCCTTGCTTTTAAAGCTCAAGCTAATGTCTCTCTTGAGCAGACTGCACACATACTGGAACGGGGAACAAAAGTACAGCAAGTTTAAAACTTTACCACTTCAACTGTCAACATTATCAGTATTGTCACTACACTATTAACCATATACATGTACATACATTCAGGTGCAATGTGCACTAAATCACCATACCACATCCGCATTTGTAAGCAAACCTAGGGAAAGCTTGAAATAGAGTACAATTTTAATAAGGGAATAAATATGTTCTTGGCCGGTCTCAAACATGCATTGAAGACACTCTCAGGAGAATGGATGCGACTAATGCTCGAGCTGCAGGCAAGGGTATTATCATTAGACATTAGTGTAAGACTGACTAAGCACATACATGTATTTAATCCCGTTTTTAAATTCCGTTTTAGTTAGTGAGTCAAAAGAAATCAAGATACGATACATTCCTAAGGATTTTGTTCCATAATTTTACTTTCAATTTTCCAAACATCCCCATTCATTTTATGGTATATTCCTTGTGCAAGTAGTCCAAAAGAATCCCTTTATCAGTGTTTATATGGACTTGGTACGTGTGGCAAGTTCTGTGCACACAGACTCTTGACCAATAGGAATGGATTAAAAAATGGATCAAACAAGCCAACAGCAGGACTGAAAATTTACAGGGCACAAAAGCCAGTATAAAAGTTTGTGCATACAGTGTAGATGTACAAGATGGACACTTGAAGAACATACGGTATTCACCACACACATGTACTTACACCGTACAATAAGATAATTGGATGTAAATGTACCAGTATGCTTTAATTAATTCCAACTATTCTTTTGAAGAAAAGTAAACATATTAAAAACCTAAAGCTTCTTTTGTAAAGGTTGTGCTATTTGTATCTGTAACACGGGTGACTCACAACAGTGCGCTTCCATGAGTTTGTAATGTGTTGGCCAATGACCTCTTAAATCTGTTGACCCTTTCCAAACATGCATTGGGTCAACAGATTTCGGGCACTGTGATTGGCCAACACGTTGCAAACTCTTAGAGGTACACTATTGTAAAATTGCCAAACTCACTTTTAAGTTATGGAAAATATACATGTAAGTTTATACTTGCAGAGAAGCAATGTTTGGCAGGTCGGTCTGTACACCATGTGTACATGTACTAACTAAGGTGGCACACATTGACTTTCACTGACAGTGGTGTAAAACCTCTTGTTGAAAAAACTTCTAATGCATTTGGTTTTAAAACTGGTACCATTTTACCTTCATGATACAAGCTATTGAACCCTTGTGAATAATTTCAGCGACATGAAATCCTGTCCAAAATTCAACAATGGCTACATCAGAAAATTAGGCACAGATTCAGCCAATAACGACTGGATGGCTCAGCTGAGCTGTTACGGAGAATTTCCCCTCCCTGCTCCCAAAGTCAGTGAATGACAGGATTTTGTTCATCAGATATCTAGAAATGTGCAAAATACATATACACATCCCAGAGAGAAGGGTTTGCTTTTGCTGCTTGACTCCAACAAACTGACTCTTCAGTGACTATTTTTCTACTTTCGAACAAACACTTTGCAATGTTTGCACAATGCCCATTTCTGATCAGACATAACATACATGTACAATGCATCAAATTAAGTGCTACAGATTGGCTCTTTGCCAATATACTCGTAGTATAGTTCTTGTTATTTAGCAGTGGGCATCACTGTAAAAGGACTGTTCATGGACATGATTTTGAGCACATTGTTGGCATCTGAATTTGACTTGTAAGAAGAAAACCAGAGCCAGAGAGACTATATATCAAATAGAATAAATTCACAGTTGTTAATAAATGTTATTTACTCTAGAAACTTGATTTTTTTTTCATGAACAAGGTGGCAATGTGAGAATCCCTTTTCTTTTGTACTGCTATATATCAAGTATATGCATACAAGGAACATACTCGTGGGCTGTTCCCAGGATTACGCCTACCCTGCTGCATGGAATGGGAGGGAATCTAAATCAAATATGTTACCGGTACGATAATGGGATGAATCTACACAGGATCGTAAATGGCATAGCACCTCAGGAGTTTCAAGGAGAATGGACTGGAACAGTGTTTACATGTATTTGGATTTTTGTGTTCTTGTTTTGAGAAACTTTGGGATCAATTTTACATAATATCTATCACCAGGGAAAGAGGAATAAAAATAAAAACTTCTGTTTGCGATTTTTAAAACCAGTGTTGAATAATTTATGTCTGCAAAATCTGTAAAACAACTAATCAAATTGGAGTGGCCTTTGGCACATTTATACACAAACATCATTTCCAGAGATTTGGACGCATCATACAAAGGCTTACTGTTCAAACAAAACTCCACATATAAATTATGCCTGGCCAAAAACTGAATATGTATAAAGCCCTCATGCAGAAGAAATACTTTAAGAACATAAAACTGTGTCAAACATTTTCATATACTATTCATGTAATGTGCTCTGAAAAACTGCCCGTTCATGGTAAGTATTAACATCAGTGTTATAGCGATGCTAGTAGGCGCCAGGTGGGCATCTCCACCACAGCATTCTACCGTCCAGCACTAAGGTTCATGAGAAAGCCAACCAACTGGCACAAAAATCCTTCAAAATGTCAGAAAGAACATTAGCCACTTTGGAAATTTCATCTTTTTACCGTACCTAGAAGAATTTTTAAGATGTGAACTCTTAATCAATTTAGAGAGAAAAATTCACTGAAAAACAATCTAGAGTCCCCTTAAGTGAACACCCAACCATGACCCGCGAGACTCCAGTCACTTCGTTCCCTCCGTTTGCCATTATTCTTTGTCCTGCACTAAAATATGGCTGGCTTTAACATTGATTAACATCTTGATGGCATGCACTATGACTCAGTCCAATTCATCAAACTTACATCTACCACATCCTCTGATTCAAACAGCATTGGCTTGATCTTGGCCAAGTACATCAGGCTGAGGTACAGCTGGGAGCCAGGCTTGGCTCGCGTGCTCTTCAAGGTTTTTAGGGCACCACACAGCAGACCATCAATGCGGTCATCATCTTCTGCCCCATCTGCATCGAGGACCTGATCCAACAATTCTGCGGCTGGAACTTGTTGGAGGTGATGTGAAAAGGGACAGAACACAAATAGTTTAATTTGCTTGTAGTTATGGATGTATCACTTAAATATTTCAAACTATAAATGCAACATTTTAAATCTGCTGGAAACTTGTCCTAAACATTTGAATAGACCAAAATTTACAACAGTTTTGAAAAAAGTATGGTTTTCCTCATAGACATTTGGGGTTCCTGACCTTCAATGGTCTTGATACCCTCACCATCAATGATCTTGATACCCTTGCTATCAATGGTTTTGATACCTTTCAATAGTCTTGATACCCTTACCATCAATGGTCTTGATACCCTTCAATGGTCTTGATACCCTTGCCATCAATGGTCTTGATACCCTTCAATGGTCTTGATACCCTTCAATGGTCTTGATACCCTTGCCATCAATGGTCTT
>NW_019091647.1:78269-119606 GCF_001949145.1 Acanthaster planci
CCCATAGGCCGTTTTCCAATACTCGATTCGCCTCCGTCAGGCTTCAACTTCTTTACTACCTAACTTTGAAGTTGTAAGCGCATGGAAAGTCTGATAGTGCCGCAAAGCATCAGGTAAGATGTAAAACAGCAAAACATTACAGTACTTTAATTTTATTTAAACACTTCAGGCCCACAATCGGGGATTGGTTTCGCAGATGAAGCCTGCATGGAGACGAACTGAGTATTGGAAAACGGCCTTAACCAACAGTGGTAAATTCCTGAACTTCAAACTTCAATTAGAACCTCAAGAGTTTCTCAGGCGTTCGAGACGCACATCAAAGTAAAGCCTATTCTTCGCTCTTATTCTTAGACTCCACCCAACCTTCTTTTCCCGTATCCCCTCTCACCCAACGTGACTTTTCTCTTCCCATCTCTATCCCATTTCTCACCTATCTCTCACTCACCCACCCCTCACCCAGCTCAGCTTTCTGGTAAATCGCACCGAACTTCTGTATTTTGGCGACCGTGGTCTACGCCGTACATATCTCGATGCACAAAGCTCGGTCGCTGTTTTACAGCGGGCTTCAAAAGCACCTCTCCCTTTCCAGCACACTGCGGCGAAATGCGAAATGTATTGTAAACGAAAGGCTGATCGATTCGCCTGACACAACTTCCCGGCATATCCATGCACAATTTTGCTATTACGGCCTGCACGAGTCCGCCGAACCACCAACAGAAGCATTTGCTTTTAAACCCCATAAATAGACGACACCCATTTTGTAAAACACGGCCTATCATAAATCTTGTTCACAGTAACGTTCTCTGCGCTTTAACACATTAACAAATAAATTCTCTGTGTTCGTATGGCTATTGTGTAAGGTACTCTCTACATCTATTCATTTCTTCTCTGCTATACTCCCTCAGTATCGTAGTCACTGTCCTTGCCCTGTGTAGTAGTATTGTGTGCCTGATCTTTAATAAAACAGTCCGGTAACTTTAATACATAAGTTAGTAAAGTTGGAGCTGGACAAGGCTGCTAAAAATTGTCAGTAATATGCGTGCCACATCCTGCCGTCTCTTCCCGCTCCCGCGATCGAATCACCAACTTGTAGCATAACCGCGTAGTCAGCACCTTACAATCTACCAAGAAAATACCATTATGGACTTCCTATAGGTTTCCCGTCATAAGTAACAATACCACTGAGAATTAAATTCAAATACCACGCGCAAAAGGACTCCACTGGATGGCATATTGCACTACGGAAGGACCTTTAACGCCCTGTTGCACATAGGCAACATTAGAGCAATCTGTCGAGATGCCCTAACCCTCATTTAATTCTGCTTTCTTACAACTACGATTTGCAAGCCTTAAACTGATGCTTTCAAAATTATCACTAATCGCGCTGCTATATATAGAAGGCTAACGCGCAACTACAAGTTCAATTTATCCTCCACATGATAGAACTACCCAAGAAACTCAGTTTCATCAGAACACAGTGTGAGTCCTATCTAACTCGATATATGCTGGTGTCCTAATACTATTGTCGATAGTCCTGACTAGAAACCCGATATTAATCTATTTATAGCCAGACACCGGCAGCCTGGATCTTCCAACAGGTAATGCACCCCGACAGGCAGAAGGCTATTTTAAACTCAATCCAAACAGGCTTCAACGCCTATCCACGTGTCACAATGCCTCTATTCCTCACCATTATTTAGCCCCTCCAATAGCCTCACTATAAACTCATAATTTCCGGGTCCTTTCCCTCCTTTTCTACCTCATATACTAAAAGTTTCAATCTTTCCTTCCAACCAATACCCGAAGAGTCACGCCTGCTCAGCATTACTGGATTCCATGGCATTACCATCCATCCTTTGCCCTATCATGCCCACTATTTCTCATGTCATTGGGGCATTCCGGCTCAACATTCGCAAAGCCTTCTATGCAGCCACCCTTACATATCACTTTGGAGTAACAGTTATATAACTCTCCCCCAGGAGCAAATGGCACCTGTAATGACAACAAATTCATGTATCGCGACTGACGTAGCTGCTCTGCCTCGGAATGGCTGCATGGAACCCTGAAAACTGAGTGGTATTGCAAATAATTTGATTGGCCGAATGATCAAGCGTAACAAATACATGTATTTAAGTGAGCGCTTCAAACATACCTGAGTGGACACGTCTGCCTGCAACTAATATCAAAATCATAAATTTCTTCTGGCATATAGAGGTCATCTCCGTCTGCTATATGCTTATACTTTCATGGGTGGCCAAAGCTAAAGCGGAAGTTTTGATTGTAATATAGGCCTGCGCTCAATTGCTCCATACTAGACATGGCTGCAACTGCACTTAGTATTCAGCCATGCCTGAATTCCACAACTGTTCTGACGTAAACTACCCAGTGTCTCTGAACCCTGCTTACCTTTTACTTCGTCCCGCCTTTTAATGGCAAGCCACTCTTTGCCTACTTCCATAAGTAGGCCTAAGGGTTCATTCCCCTTTTGCCATGTGCGAAACAAATACCGAAGGTCAGACCATAACTATGCAAATGAGCCATTTTCATGCCTGCGGAATGGTTAAGCTAAAACGTTTCTTTACTGAGCCTGTAAAATGTGCCAACCGTGCCCTTACATTTTATGTATATTAATGCGTCAGTGGCAAACAGCCAAATACGCTGCCCCAAAAATGGCGTTCCGCAAGAGACCTTATTCGCCCTCCGAATCCTGGCGCTGTACATCCAGGTACCTGTATATATGTATAGCAGGAGCTAATGTCCCTAGACTGGGAAATCGTAATTGCTACGGTTACCTGCGATCAGATAATACAGTGTACCCTATTTTATTCAAGTCTAACTCGCAAATAGATTATTAAGGGAGCACTGACCGTGCCAATTTTGGCTGGACCCCTCACTGCCACCCAGAGCTGAATGCAAGACATGAATCCTCATTACACATTTAGCAACAAACCGAAACAGGGCCATTTCGTTACACCTTTGACAACTTGTAAAAACCTTCCTGGACATCTGAGGCCTACACACCTACAGCTAAATACGATCTACTCAGACATTTCCTTGGAAATCCTCCCCAAATGAAAAACCACTTTCAAGGGGCTTCCACAACGAATGCAATGTTTGGGCTATTTGCGCTGGGAAGGCTTACATCTTTACACTGCAGTTTACAACTAAGATTCAAACCTGGCCTTTGTTTCATGAATCAGCACTTCAGCTGCCCATGGTGATTCCCTGAATTTAAGGGAAAATCGGGAGAACTTATGAGAACATAGCTATTTAGTTCCCTTAGTGACTATGGACTTCACATTTGTACACCTTATCCATGTCTGATTTCAAGGCCTATAGGGTCCAAAGTACCACAACGTTCCCCACCAGTGTCTCCTTGTCCGGCTTCCCATGCCACAAGGCTTATTCTAGCCATCATTGCCACGGCCCCCGCTCGCATGTACCTGGACACACAAATATATTGCGTGACCGTAATTACAAATACAAAAAAACATTGCACCGTGCCTTGTAATATCCGTAGCCATACTCCATAAAGATGGCGCCAAAATGTATCACCTCATCGGCTGCCTCTTACGTTGGCTATATGTTGGACCCCAGCCCATGCTACATTGCAATGTCGAGTTGTGAACCGTGCCGATATTCACCGAAATATAAGACTTCTTCATTTCTCTCGTTTTTTCCGAGCCGCTGACAGCGCTTCACCCTTCGTTCTTAACCCCAGCACCTCTCGCGGGAAGAAAATTAATGAATCATACTTCCAGAATATTTCTTGTAAACGCTGCAACGCCCCATATTGCCTTTTTCTCTGAAATTCTCTAGACGATCGAATTGAAAGTCCGAAGGGGGCTTGGATAAATTCGTACCTGTTCTCTCCCAGTTTAAACAATCTTTTCCTCCAGTACCGACCCTACCTCCATCACTGTGGGAAAATGAACTAATGATACCGAACAAGAAGTCTTACCAGAACTTGTCCCTTTGAAATTCGCGGTATGCTTGCCGACTTACCTCACAGGACGACTAACAGGAGCGAGGGCGGTGTGAAGTTGGTTCCTCGGTCCCCGTTTGACATTCGACATTCAATGTTTAACAAGTAACCGTTCCATTTTCGAACGTTGAATAAATAACCGTTTGACATCCAGGGTGCACTCGCCTTACAAGCTAAGGAGTGCAAAAGGCACAAAAAAACAAAGTCTGGGCTTGATTTGAAGCTTTGCATGGTGGAAGTTGAGATGTACATGTAGGCTTCCAGGTACAACATGGAATCAATCTCTTGGAAGATGTGTGGTTATTAAAAGAACCAGAGAGTGTTAACTCAACTTTTCAGCCAGGATACTCTAGCTGTCCCCTGGAGAGTGTGCTAGACTCGAGTGGAGATGCGGTGGGGCTTGTAACGGGATTCGCGGGTTGTATACCTGGCCGTACGGGCACTGGAGCATGAAGGTGTTGGATCCGGTGGTGGATCAGGGATGCCAAGGGTGCGGGGGTTGTGGCTTCGGGTTGAGAAGACCCTAACGCCTGGGGTGGGTGCATGGTATGGGTTTTGGGTATAGGGAACCCTACTGTTGGGGGTGGGGGCTGTCTTGGGTGCCAGTAGAGCGGGCACCATATGTCACTGAGCTTGAAACCGATACTTTGGGAACGCAGTTGTGCCGGAAATCTCGATGGCTTCTCGGATTCTTCTTGGAAGCCTGTTATGGATGAGAGCGATGAGTTCTGCGTTGTCCCATGTGATGTTGTGGTCCAAGGAGTGTGCATGTTTGACGACGGCCGATTTCCCGTGTTCTCCTAGTCGGCCGTGCACACGGTGTTCTTGGAGCCTTGTGGGGAGGTTCCTGCCGGTTTGTCCGATGTTTACCTGGCCGCATTCACATAGGATGCGATATACATTGGGGCGACTGTTGGTTGGAAGCTTGTCCAAATGGCATAGCGTATGTGCAACTTCAGTCTCCGATTACTCAAAACGAGGTTTAAGGAATCATTCCTCATCTAGGCTAGTCTGTACCATCTCGTTGAGCTAATCATTTTTTATGTCATGTGAATCATGTGCAGGCCTACTTAATCATGCATGATAATGTGGAGATAAGCTGCAACCAGTCAACACGAAGAAACCACTCAAACCGAGACTGTGTCTTGTACCCTCGATCATTTTTGATTTCCTGGCATCACATAATTTGGATTTTACTTCATGAGCGATTTTACTTCATGAGCGATTTTGGTACTCTTGCGCCTTAATTCGTGCAGCTCCCTTGAACATTCACAGCCTAAATAATAGTTCCCCCGTTCAAACGCGGGGTCTTTAACACATCTGATACCACCCGTAAAAAGAATCTTGCAGGCAATATTCACGGCAACAGCCGCTTCATTTAATTTATGAAGAATTAGGTAGTACGGGTTTTTGTTTTGTCTTCCCATCAGGTCCAATATTTAATACAGGTATTTTCAAATTTCATTCGCCTGACGTCCCTGTCAAGCCGGGAATAAATTCAAATGTAAATAGTGAAAATCTGTGCGGACTATTTTAAATTTACATGAACTTTTTAATGCCTTTTTGCATTTTACTGTCCACAATTAAATGGTATACTAAATAGTCTTAGTAGTTTTGCATTTGAATTTTTTTTAAGTATAAAATAATGAAAATTATTCACGTAACGGTTAAACGTTTAACCGTCTTCGAATCATAATATGCTAAAAATGCTTTTAGAGGTGGGGGAGTAATTAACCAAATAAATAAATTGAATTAGTTAACTATTTAGCCTATGCCGGTGTGGAATTTTATTTAACATAGAAAGGGTTCTCAGCTTATATACGGCAACAGGCGTGGCCGCGTAGAGCAATGGTCGTCAGCCTGTCCTCGGGCACATCTTGCCCCGGCTGTGGAATACGTTTTTTTAATTGTGTTTGGTTTGTGAGATAATGCATTTTGTTTCTTCAGACTTCTTTCAGTTATGTAGTCATCTTACTCTCGGAGTAGACTGACCCCCATAAGACTAGTTTTCTTTGAAGTAAGGGCACCCTTTTTATATTCTGTGGTTCTCATTTCCGACCGACCCTATTTCGGGCTCCCGATCACGGAAAAAAAGCTTTTTTCCGGCCGACCCTGCTAAAAAGACTTAAACCCAAAAAAATGAAGGGAAAAAATGGCCAGCATGACCTTTGAAAACACTGAGGTTCGTGCATAGCCCTACACCAGCAACATGGAATTTTTTAAAGGATTTTTTTTTCGACCGACCGACCATATCTCAAGTGGTAAAAGAAATGAGAACCATGGAATTTAATACCAAAAAAACACGCAAAGTCCATGCTCTCCGACAGTAATGCTTACAACGTACTTTTAAGATATCAAATTCAGAAAATACTTATAATAAAAGTGAGTGAGTGTGATATGATAACTTTCGAATGTTTTCATGTTTTTGTAGATGAATGTAAAGTTGAATGAATGATGAATGACGTCTCTTCCGCGACTGCAGCTGTCCAAGTCATGCAGGCCGTCGGCATTCGTTACGACCATATGAAAACCAGGCTTTGTATCTCCCATATGACAAGACTTTGGTATTGCTATCGGAATACCAACAGATTTAGTTTACAAGTAAAGTATCGCTAAAAAAATAAATACAAATTGAGGAACAAAACCTTGAGAAATATCTGCATTCGCTTATTAGGGTATGAGGGGCTTGAGGGATATGGTCACCATTCAAAGAGTGAGCCTAATGCATAACTGAAATATAGGTCATATTGGACAGTTTTACAATAGATACGAGGCTATTTGTAATGTAATTAGGCAGCGTATATTAAAGTCACTAATGGTTAACACAATATGAACAAAAATACCACCCAAAATGAACCAAAGAAACAACAAAGAAAAAAATCAATGGACTTTCTAATTTGTTTCAAAGCTAATTCTATCTAAACAGGGTGTCCCAGAAAAAAAAACCCGAGGAGAGGGGTTAATATGCCCAAACCATGAGATATGATTATAATGCATAAAGATCTCTAATAATACAAGCAAGATTCTTTCTAATGATACCTTGATGGTATCCCTCCTGTCATGCATGACTGATGAGCACCATTGTCTTGAAAATGGGGCATCCGAACTCAGTTGTAACACTTTGGATAAACCAGTTAATGAAGTTGTCTTGTGTCATGCTTGTCCTGGTTGAAAGTGACAACAAAAGGACACGTTGATGAGGGAAGATTTTGTCACTTTGTCACCCCAACTTCGAATGCATTTTCAACGACATGAAAGTGGTGTTTTCCGACATCTGTGGTGGGTCCAAGATGGGGCACCCGCTCACAGGCTCATCGCTGTGAGGAATGTCCTGCGGGAACTGTCCCAACATCGAGTAATTGCTCTTAACCATCCAACTGAATGGCCGCCCCGTTTTCCGGATCTCACCCTGTGTGATTATTTTTTATGGGGGTATCTGAAGGGCAAAGTTTTCACCAGTCCACCTCGTAACATCCAAGACTCACCAGATCGCATTCAACAGAAGGTTGACATCTTACGACATGACCCTGCAGTGGTGAGACGAGCTGTGGCTGACATGCGTCACCGTTGTGAACTCTAAAAGGGAAGGCGGACACGCGGAAGGTGTCGGTGCATAATTAATTGTGAATTACGTAATGTGTAGACCATTGGTGTGCCCCAAATATCTTATCCAGGACAAGCATGACAGAGGACAACCTCATTCACTGGTTTATCCAAAGTGTTACAAATGAGTTCGGATGCCCCATTTCCAAGACAATGGTGTTCAGTCATGCATGACAGGAGGGATACCATCAAGGTATCATTAAAAAGAAACTGCTTCAACTTTTCGGAGATCCTTATACATTGTAATCATATCTCATGGTTTGGGCATATTTTTTTCTGGGACACCCTGTAATACGTAGGCTATAAAACACGATCCTGCCTGCCTTCGCTCGTCAGGGGACCGGGTTAGCGTAGTGGTTCTTTCCTCGCTTTTCTCCAGGTACTCCGGTTTCCTCCTGCCTCTAAAACTGGACCTTCTTCCTAACTCCGTAATGTGATGCTGATTAATAAAGTGTATGAATAAACGTACAGTTATTGGTGCAAATAGCCAGAGATGCTGAAAGCGCCATTAAAACAAAACAACTTCGCTCGTCCCCAACTGCCTGAGTGACAATTACCTACGTAGGCTGGTTATCGATCCCAACAATGTTACCAACTTTCAAAGGCAATAAAGCCTATGTAGGACCCACCTTGAAAACATTTAAGACTTGGTTTACCTGCACTTTATCATTTTTGAACAAACGAATACCAGCAATGTGGCCAGAAACGTGCTTCATAAAAACATCATTTAATAAACGACGTTGAAATTTGGGTTGTGTCAGGAGTAAGTTTCACAACGCCCATGGTAGGGCTGCAGCACCTACCCAGTGACTTCTGTAAAATATGCCTACGCTAAGACCTTAAAAAGTACTTTAACAACAATTTGTCCCAAAAACTGCGGTGCTAGTCAGACATATTTTTTGTATTCAGAACCTACGTGTGTTTGCTTGTACAAGCAAAAGTTATGATCAAGATTTTTACACGAAGCCACAGCAATCCGCGTGCCCACTGCGTTGGCGTGCAAGAAGTGTCATGTATTACTTCCAAAAGAACCGAAACTAAATACATTTTTTCATGTAGAATATTCTGCCCGGTTAGGTTTTAGAAAGTAGTTTGTTCTCCACGTTTCCGTAATTTCTCTTTCTTTCTTGCATAGAAGAATAGGTAGATAGAAAGAGAGTAGGTCAGAAGACTGGCAGCCAGCAACCCGATCTTAACCTGCAAATAACAAAACAACACAAGAAAATTGTCTCATTGAGTAATCACGACAAATAACCAACAGTGGGACTTGAGATAGGAAGTCCTCTTTATGCACCAAAACTTATTCGAAGTTGAACGGTCGATTATAATAAAAGTGATCTTCATAATTATATAGGATATCCATCTACCTTTACTTACAAACTCGATACCCTGTGTTGGCCAAGGCCATACGCCGGTGCACAAGCAGGACTTCTTAATTTCCTGCCTCATTTAATCTGGAGATGTACCATAACTACGGTAGCACTATGCACACTCACATGCATGTATACGAGTTTGACGCAAACATTTTATCTCAAGGACCCTCTAAGTGATAAAGGTTTCAAACCACAATCACACGACCCCAACTTCCAGAACCGGGAACTAAATAGAAATATTTGTATTTGTAATAGAGATATCTATATTAATATATTAATATTATTAATATATTAATATATCCATTAATTAATAATTAATGGATTAATATCTATATTTTCACTTTTAGATGTTAACTTTGCACGGCACATTCAAGTTTCAACTGGTATGCGGGCCTACTGTCTCCTAGGCCAAGATATTCTTACCCAGAAGTCATCGTCATTCAGAAGCCTCTGTGTGATAATGAAGAGTGGGTACTGCAGGAGGCTGAAAACTGCTGATAACAAGATCAACAAGCCATATAATGTGCCGAAATACTTCATGGGGAAACTATAAATAGAGAGTAACAACGAGAAGTTGAAATCATATACACTGTAGCCATAAACTCTAAAACAAAAACAAACAAAACAAAAAAGAGACACGTTCATGTTTGAAAAAAAATAATTAAGTCAGGGATAGTTTTCTTTTTTTTTCCTGCAGTCGAGTCAAACAAAATATAGACCTATACATTTTGTTGACATTCGACAGGATGACGACACAGCATATCAGTAAGTTCACAGGCTACATTGCACTTGTTAGTTTGGTGTACATGTACATGAATGCATACAGCGTCGCAGTATTCATGTCGAACTTGAGTTGGGCCAGATTCGTGGAACCCTATTCAAGTTTGCTGAAATATGTTGCCATGCTAAATAAATAAGGCTATGTTGAAGTGAGCATTTTTCCTATGAAAAAATCAAGCATATAAATTTGAGCAGGAAATTAATATTTTAAGCAGGTCACAAACTGAGAAATAAAATAGTACCATTTAGGTTTTGAACCTTGTGAAGTTGTGACATTTGACATGTTTCGTCATGATCTACCGATAGATTTTATCAGGAGTGGTCAGGGAATCTGACTATTTTTTACCAGGCCAAGTAAGGTCGGGTCTTTCTGTCTAAAAGCTTGTTTGTTTCACGTGAATTTGGTTTGCAATCAGTGATACGTCGTTGGTTAAATGGAACTGTAGAACCCAAATATTTTGGACAGAGTAAACCAGCTTTGGGATCACTCGTTGGGATCCAGATCCGTAACAAAAGACAGGCCCTGTAATAAGCGGAGTGTAAGCGCGAATATCAATACACAGGGCCCATTGAGTTTTGTGTATGCTTAGCCGACATTCTGGAAGTACATTTCTGATCCGTTCTTTATTGGGATGGTGAAATAGGGCTATTATTCATGTTGCACAAACTTGATTTCTAGCAATGTCTAACTATCGTCAAAACATTGTGGAGGCTGAAATGAAGTTTTACATGTCTATGTCAACGTGCCAAAATCATTTATCTTACAAAAGTGAAGTTCCGGAAGCTGTCAAGCTGTATACAAACGACCTGCTGATGACGGACAGGACGAAGGTGGCGTACTGGATTTCGAGTACTGGCAAAACGCCACAGATGCAAAAGACAAGACAAATGGACGTGCAGGTTGCATAGGCAATGGCGGCGTCTCTCAGATCACTATAGGGACCACGCTCTCGGAGTCTCTCTGCAGGAAAAAAAGTCAAATTTATTGGTGTTGCCTCTGTTGCTTAGAAAATTGCACGCTCTCTTGGTCCAGCTCGGTAGTTATTAAAGCTAACTTTACAGTTCGACACTTCATCTACGCTGAGATTCTGGTGTTGCCTTTGGACCACGCAACAACGATGAGGCTTAGGCCTAAAATGGACTTCACTGAAGGCTTTCCAATGTGTATTCTTTCATTATTAATAACAACATAAAGTGAGCAGCACAGAAATTGTGGGCTATTTTGTGAAATGGATTTAAAAAATAATATTGTATCCCCAAGAACTTTCCATTGTAATGGACCACAGGGCGCCATCTTGCCTCGATCGTGCACGCTAGTGAACAGAGACCTTTCTTTTACTATGCCATAAACAGCAAATTTTACCAATTGGTAATTTGCAAGTGCATCCCTGGCTATAAGTACAAATGCAAAAGAACAATTTACAAATATCTTACAATCCCAAAAAATAATACTTCCACCAAATATTATTAAAATACCTCCCATATTACATTTGTTTCCCATTTCTTCCACACAGCAACCGCAACTAAAATAATGCCAATTAGAAATGAAACTGAACCATTCGCAATTTTGCTCCCCGTTGCAGAACTTGAAGCAATATCTCGTTTTCACACAAATTCCAGAACACTGGCAACTAATTTAAGCATGTTGTTAAACGTTAATAATGTTCATTTGGTATGGTTTATATCCGAAAGCATTTTCTCTCCCCAAAAGGTATACACTGTGGTAAAGTGGATAAAAACAAGTTGTATGTTGGAATCATTCAATGGACGACTATTAATCCAAAAGACTTAAAGAATAAGTCATTCTTCAAAATTAATATTAGGCACATATATTTAAAGGTCTGCAGGATTACTGAGAAGCTTATTGACAGCTGCGTAAAATGTAACAAGAACAATTGAGCAGAGGTGGAGCTGCGGGAGTCCAGAGGAGAGTTCCACAAGAAGAGCGAGGAGAAACAAAAATGATCGCCTTATGTCTAAAGCAGTATTTGACACTTGTTGCAATAAACATGAAAGCAGAAAGTAAATGACTGCGCCGACACTCGCACATCCTAGGCCTAGAACACGCATTGTTCTTATGGATGAGGCAATGCCCGAGCTAGTACTGCCAGTAATACTGATGTAACTGGTAGTGATATTTGGCATAACGGACCTGGGACTACGCCTCCTGATCTTGCCATCAGAGGTGGACCTGGTGGTAGGCCTGTCAGTTGGCCGAGGCCTCCCGCCGCTGACGTCTATTGGCGGTAACGCATCCATCACTCTGTCGAGAGCGTTGAGTAAACGGTTCGCGGTCTCCTCGGTTATCATAACAAAATCGTTTTTGTATCTATAACTAAACGCTCCAAAAGTAATGAGCTATGACTTCATTGACACGCTGGGTTTGAGATCTGATTCACGCGCGCTGTCATGGCGTAAGCAATTGCCGCCCTCAATGTTCGCTTATATTGTCTTTGTTTCTTTTTGTCTTTTGATAGTTTGACTCCGTCCATTGATCCTTTCGTTTTGTCTTGAGATCCTTTGATTTTGCCAATCTTTGTGATTTTGTTATTTATGTTTGTCCTTTTATCGTTATTGTTAGAAATAACAAAACTGGACCAAAAATATTTTCATAGGATGCTTATGAAAATTAGGAAATGGTAGAAAAATCGAGAAAGAGTAACACGCTGGACAACACTAGTAGTTATACATATGAACTACCACCACTGCCATGAATAATATACGTCGATACACACGTCTAGATACGCGCGGCCCTGGGAAAACTTCTTAAATTGAGAAATGCCGTGTAAATAAGAACAAAAGATCGGTGGAAATATTTTGAGGCTCAATTTCACCTTCAGGAAGCAGTTCTTCTTCTATTTTTTTTTTAATTTACGCCTCCCTAAGCACATAAGCAATGTATTCTTCTGTGAATTTCGTGCACACGAAGTCTTCAAAACGAGAAAATTCAACAGAGGATGGGCAACTTGCTAATGACTATTCCTCATGATTTACGGGGGTCTGGTCAAGTAACCGCCGCACCTGTTTCAAATCGCTATTTCCGCAAGTCAAATGAAAGTGAAACCCCGTTTCACCGAGCACCTTCGAAGTGTCAAAGGCCATCTACCCGGACACCCTGCGGCGCGTCACTTCTCCAAGCCATTACGCTCGTGTGTATCCCCACCACGACAACGTTTGAGGATCAACGCTTAGAGAAGTAACAGCGCATCATCTTCGGACACTCACGCCTGGCGGGTTGACTGTGGAATTCTCTGCATTCAACCCACCAATCCCACATCTAGCCTCAACGAAGGTCTAGTCGGGGCGGAAATTCAGCCAATAATAACAAACATCTTTTACTGAGAACTGTCTTAATATACATTTCACATTACCTTCCTCCATCTGTCTGTTCTTGCACCGATTTCTCCGCTTGTTTCTGCTGAGTATCAACCCACTGAATGGTGCGCATAGGATGCCTCCTAGCTGGATGAAGGCAAGCGCGTTGGTGTATGCACTCACTGAAACCGATCGAGCAATAATCGTTTTAAATTACGAAGGTTTTTAACTGAACTAGACCCCTGCAGCTTTTTATTATCCTTTTTGAATTTAAAATCTGTCATTTAAGGTATCGGTGTGGTCAAACCATATCCTCCAAAACACACACAAACCAAATAAAACCGGTGTATCTACTAGGAAACGTTTACCAAAATGATACTGATATCATGGAAGTGGTGTATTGTAGAAGTACAGAACCTGAGGAGTTAATGGCTGTGCTAATAACAGATTTCGTCATACAGAACTGCTTGGTATAAAGGGCGTGTGACTATTCAGAGTTTAACGGCTGGGTGAATCCCAACTCCATGACCACTACTTCCTAAAATGGGAAAATAAATGCAGTGCTCGAATGATAAGACACAAACACCTTTACGAGCGGATATTAGGCCAAAGGTTTGCATATTTACCCGGAGCCATAACTGGGTACTTCCCGATTGTACAGATACTGAATAAGCCTTTTGCGAGTTAACTTTGACCAAAAATCTGGTACACTCAGTTCTTTAAATTCACGTGAACACAACAATTTGAATTATCCTTACTAAAACCACTGTTGCTATACCTCGTGATCCGGGGCAAGCTTTTGCTTAGTTACAAAAGAGACGCCTTGCAGCAATACACTGTTCTTAATGGTAAAAAGGGCACAAAGGAACCAGTCAAATCCAGAGATGGTGGTCGCTATGCAAAAGCTTGCCCCGAGTCACGAGGTATAGCAATAGTGTCTTTAGTCTGAGGAATTCAAATCGTTATGTTTATGTGCAGTCAGATGACTCAGTGCACCAGATTTTATTCAAATTTAACTCGCAAATGGCTTATTGAACCAAGTCACAAATAGGTATAGCACTCATTGTACATATGCTTTACGTTCCCTATCACGTCTACAACCGAGGCAAATACCCATCACTACAGACAACAAATCTTTGCCAAACGACCCGACATCAAAGATGGTGAATTATTTTACCTGTGCTTATGGGTTATATGTGATTGGAGCCACAACAAATAATCAGAATTGCACCTACCGATTTGTTCATTATTATTAGCAAGTTTATTCAGCACCGGGTTGAGCGTACTGACAAAAAACAAAACGTCTAGTTGAAGAATGGAAAACCAGAAGTAGAAAAAGGCGAAGAGTGGCGACAGGATGCACGACCTCAACGACGGAAAGTCTGTGGAGACGGAATTGATCTGTGTGTTGCTGGGTAATGTGATGCTTGAGTTGTCGTGTGTTTCAACCTCGACTCTTGTCGGGGATCCATCGTCACATTCGCCACTGCAGTGTTCTAGGTCTTTAAAGGCAAAAAAGCAAAGAAAATAGTAAGTCCATGCAATATTTAAGAGATTAACCCTAACCCCCTAGGGTGCTTGAAAAATCATATGAAATTAGAGGATCTGGGACTATCAAGGTTAATGATATTCGGTCTCTTAATCAGAAATCCCAAAATTATTAGAGAACTAAGGAATTCTTTGTAGATTACGAAGCTCAGATTTTTAGTTCTCAGAATAAACATGATTAAAAGTGAGATAAGCTTTTAAGCTGTTCACGATAAAGGTAGTTTGCTGTAGCACCATCCATGGATATCTCGTTACTGTGAGTATGTGTGATCCTGACACGGACCAGGGCCCTAACTAGTTGGCTTTGAGTTAACATGCAAGTGACCGTTGTTACGGCCAATAATGTAACAATCGGTCAATAATGTAATACCGACCCATAATGGAATAAAAATCGGCCGATAATGTAATAACCCCAAAGCGGCCGATAATGTAATAACACGGAGGCCGATAATGTAATAACTGTAGATTTGCTTGTTTCTTAGAAGGCTTTGGGGGACTTAGGTTTTCTTCAAGTTTTCCCTGCAGATCCCTCTTATACTAAAGAAACTATAGAAAGCTCAAAAATAAGCTGTGTGTACATGAGAACAATTAAGAACATAAATAGGAGGAAAAGGAGTAGTTTGAGCCAGAACAAGATTTTGGCAGGTGTGTGCAAGGATATTTTCCACTTTCATCTATTTTCGAGGTTAGAGGGTAGGAATCACAGTATATACTGTTGAATTGAGAGTTAGGATGCGGACCTGCTAGGGGACACTAAGGCTTGCTTCTTAAGGAGTATTATGTTCATTCTGACGTGTGAGCTCCTCAATTTAGCTTGTGTTCGTATATAACACAACAGTTTCGCACTACCCGATATTATATCATTGGCCGATTGTTACATTATCGGCTGTAACAAACATTCGGCTGGAGTGGATCTACGGAACCCCTGTAGCCTCATAAAGTACCATCTGGTTCTTCGGTTCTTTTTAGAAACACAGCAAAGGAGATTTCCTTGCAGGGTGCTACTGCAAATCTGTTACTTAATAACCGGACTAAAAAGTGGTTTTTCTATTTTACAAACCATTGTTTTCATGTTTCTCGACTTGTATCTGGCCCGTTTTTTCCGCCCGTTCCGTGTCCTCACTTTTAGGGTAGTACTCGCCCTCATTATCCGTAGTGGTATTGGTGTACACGTGTAGCGGTTCATCGACATGAATATTCAAAGTTTTGCCGGATACATGATTGTCAAAGTAATCTGGTGGCAGCGGCCAGGGGATACTCGCCTTCTTCGGTAGCAAGAGCGTGTTCAGTGTGAAGAAAAGCGTCGTACCCGTCAGGATAAAAAATGACGTTTGAACACGAATGTTGAGGTTTTCGTAAAGAACCTGTGAAAATGAAGACGACTTAAACGGTACGTTATATTGTGAAAGACATAACTGGTACTAATTCTTATAATTTGTCTTCTGGACCTTTCCAGAAGTCTGGTTTTGTGGTTTGACCAAAACACAAAAGAGTGCCAGGGGAAAATGCAGGGTAAAGCTCTTCGTGTAATCTTTACTGCTGACTATTGTAAAATCCGATCTTACAGTGATATTTGACAATCATGTTGCATTCATACTGTCCGCTAGACAGGAAGCTCTGTCTCTTAATTAACCTCTTAATAGCCTGTACGCACACAGCTTACCATTGAACTTGATCATAGCATGGAGTCGGCCTAATACCGAAAGAAATGGTATCCAGTTGTTGTGTTTGGGGTTGTACAAGACAAAGTGCAGATTCCAAAGAGAAAGGCATTTGGGTCTTCAGATTTCCCAAGTTCAGAAAGCAGCGGATCGAATGGGTACAGTACCGGTGGTACATGTACATTGAATACGTGTTTTTACAAATGCAAAAGTTGGCTCCAAAAACACTAACAATGTAGTTAATACTACTTATGATGGAAGGGGGCCATACTAAGAAACGACGATTTCGTGCGCATAGGAACAATTACGATTTTTAAAATCTTTTTACAGAGCACTCAAAATTCCACTAAAATTAGGAAATAATAACAAACGATTCACTGGGATTTTCTGAAGGAAAAAAATGAAAAAAAGCCAGAGAACACAAGAGAAAATGATCATCAAAGTCGCACCCCTGAAGATTTTCAATGGCTCGCTCACATTTCTTGCCCCCAAGGCTGTTTGAGCGCATGCGTGCATAATTATGAAGTTATTGGTTAAAAGGTCTATTACCCGCTGCCGGTCCCTACGTTTGGAGGACGTCTGTAAGACGTCTGGAGACTACGTACGGGACGGGAACCAGACTACATGGATGGGCTATTCACAAATACATGTATATGTAGTCGACTACCGGTACATTAGTCCCGGCCCACCATTGTTGACTTTGTTCGTACGTGAAGCGTTTTGTCTTGTTTGCCTTGTCAAGACTGACTGTTCTGTTAAAATCTGTAAAGTAAACATGTCGCAGGAACAGACAAAATGAAGCTTTGCACGTAGTACGTGTGACACATTGAAACATATTCCGGGTAAATACCTACACAAAGCGTATCACAAGTACGTGAAGTACTATTCACAGCAACAAAGAACTTTTTCTAGAATCAGTTGAATACTTAACGGCATGGTATGGTGCTCAGTCACTCTGGGGTCGGTGAATATTTGTCTTCGTTCACTGTAGGACCACTGGACCTGCATGTCCGAGTCGGCAAGTGTGTCACGATGTTCCAGTCAGTGAACTCAACAAGTGACATGTTTCCGTCTGCGCCAACTTTGTGCTTGTCCATTTCAACCCAAATCACAGATTAAGTCTTCGTGACAATTTAATTAGTTTACGGAAAATGTACTGATGTCACCTTTAGTTATTTCCAAAGTGGCACTTTAACAACAAAACTCAGGTAATCATTAAAAGCAAACAGTCCTGGCTTGCGCCCTATTGGGTTATAAAACACGCTCTCCACGAAATTATCACATCAGATCATCTCATCGTAGAAAAGCAATATAACCTCTTACACAAACATGATCACAGCAAAAACAAACTAATTTTGGGAGGTCCAATTGTTGTTACTTTGTTGGGGTTGGAGTTGATGTTACTTTCGGAATGACGCTCCACCCGTGGTGACCTCACTCTAAAAACAAATTGGTTGAAAATAACCAACATTTTGGTTATTTTCACACACCAATATACTCGATGTGTTACTGACAATCTGTGCCTTTTACGAGGAAATTCCTGAATACGTATTGTATTGGTTTTAACACCACACTTTCTAAATCCATTTCTGTTTTGCGAGAAAACGAAATTACACAAGGCAATTACAATGGTGTACATTACATCCCGCAGAAATATGATCGGTGCCAAGCTATAGGTATAACAGAATGAAAGCCTATTCATAATGTGAACAAAAGTAGGCCTCTTCCGATCCTTTCCTGTTGTGTGACAATTTACCCACAACATGGTTGGACATTACAGAAAAGTCACTGCTATACGCAATAAAGTTCAAGACCTGTGTCCTTGACGGACGGCTTTGCAAAATTTAGCGAAGAGTTTGTTGTCAACTAAGGGCTTCAAGATATTCATTATAAAATTGATTTCAACCTATATGGTAATATGAAAGGTGTCACTACTTCACACTACTTGGTGAGTCTGATGCATTTCTTGTATCGTGGGGCTGATCAACCCAACAATAGAGGCACTGTCATTTTGACTGATTTTTCGAAGGCCTTTGATCACATACCCCTGATCAATACATTTTTGCAGTTAGGGGTGAAGGAGTCCATTATTTCACGGATTGGTAGTTTTATTTTAAACAGACAACAGTGTGTCCGATACAATCATATTTTATCTGATTATATGACAACCAATGGTGGCCTCCCACAAGGTAGAGGGTTTTCATTATTTTACAAATGCTGCTGCATCTGGCACCAAGGCTAGTGTTTGGAAGTATGTAGATGCTCTAACTTTGGCTGAGAATTGTGATTGTTCTGCAACTGGAAAACTATAGGAGGACTTGGGCCGTTTTGTTGAGTGGACAAAAGATAATAATTTAACCTTGAATCCATCCAAATGTAAGGCTCTTCAGATTTGTTTCAAGAGCTATCCTCCTCAGCCGGCTTTGACCACTGATAACAAACTACTCGAATTTGTGGCATCCGCGATTTGTGGCAACAGGTTGATGACATGTTAAAAAATAGATTTCAGATGTTATGCACATTGAAAAATTGGGTTTCAGTAAAGATGATCTGTGAGGTTTCAGTTAAGATTAACTGTTAGGTTTATAAAGAATATATCAGGCCTTTGTTACAAAATAAAGATGTAGCATGGAACTCCATACCATGCTCTCTAATGTGCAGACTCACATTTTAGAGACAGTGCAATGAAGAGCGTGCAAGATTATGTTGGGCAGAAATTACAAATTCTATGAAGATGCAATCAAAGAATGCAATCCTGATAAATTTTTGAGTCGTAGACAAGATCGGAGTCGTAAGTTGGCTCAGTTAGTGATCAGTTGCAAACAGACTAAGAATCTCAACCCCCCCCCGAAAGACCTACAAGGAAAAGATTACGTAATTCACAGACTATTTCAGTGCTACATTGCAGGACCAATCGCTTTAGGAACAGCCCCATTCTATACTATATTGACCTATTAAATTCACAAATCCACCTGGACCGAATTCAAATCTTAACCGATTTAACACTACCTCTAATCATGGTCACATCTTTAATGAATTTTAGCTTTATTTATAAAATTATATTGACTTGTGCATGTGTATTTTTTAGTTAATTTTAATTTAATTCAGTTGGTTGTTAACTGTAGTTTTAACGTTACCTTAAACTGTTTTTATTGCATTCATTCAATTACATTCCTGTAATTTGGCCCGTCGGTTACCAGAGGAATGTAAACAAACCAAAATACAAAAACAAACGTTGACAATTTTTTATCTGCGTATAATAGCTGTTTACTCACGGCACCAGTCCGCCCTTCGAGATCCACGTAGGTTCAGTCCCCATAGACTGTGCGTGCATTTAGTTTGTGTATTACACTACCGGAGGACGCATATCGGTGGTGACCCATGTGAGGGATTTGTACTGGTATTTCTCTTGAAGACCTCGTGTGTAAATAAATTGCCAAGAATCTATCAAATGGTGATATTTAATAGCTTCTGGTAAGAAAAATCTCCGGAACAGAATCAAAGAAGTGGAAATTTTTGATTTTACAACAAAGGATATTTATGAAAAAAATGTTATTTTTTTTACATAAGTTTGTATCTGAGTTTCACAATATGCCAGATTTACCTTCAAATAACTTAGTTGCCACGTGGAAGACTAGTAACTCTTATGAACAAAAAGTTAATTACTTCTAGAAAGAAAGCCTTTCTTTGAAATTCACTTCTTTTTTCATTGGGACCTATTTTCGTCATTGTCCATGTTTTTCGCCTTACTTAATGGTGAATTTAACACTTTTGTTCCCTCGGATCATCGGTGATACTGTTTGGAAGACTGATTAATCGTTTCCATCAGCTCATTTCTTCACGATTGAGAGCCATTTGTCTGAAAAGCGGTTCATTATTCATACCGATTCAACACTGAGTCCGACAGCGGTCAAAAATGAGATATACGGATTTGGGGCATGGCATACACTTACACGCACACGTACACCCAATAAGAGTGCGTTTGGGAACGAGTTGACTTTACGGCATTGCACTACTGCGTACGGATGACGTCAAATTGCCTGACTATAAGAGGTACAAACTAAAACTTTCCGTTCTCGTGTATACAGTTTCCTTCTTGCATAGACATTCATTAGACTGTTCCTCGCCGATCATATCAGGTGCATTGCATAGACATTCATTAGACTGTTCATGATATTCCTAACCGATCACAAATAGAAAAAAGCCAGGGAGAACCCCGAAAAACTGGAAAACAAATCCCCTCGAAAATGTTGTCATTACCAAGTTCCAAGTTCTGACTCTTTTACTTTGGAGGTACGTGATGAAGAAAGGCAACAATTTGGCAGAAAATAGATTTTTATCGTCTGCAAGCTGGCAACGGGGACTTTGAGTGTTTAAATTCTAGTCGGTATGGAAATGAGGGGGAAACAGCTATATCTGAACTTGAGGTGAATCGATTACTTTTAGGGTCAACCTGTGAAGAGTCAAGAGCTAGCTGAGTCAAGAGCCATCTTACTGGCTTCTGACTTTCGTGAGATTAAGTACGCAAGCGCACAAACCAAGGGGGGGGGGTAACTATACCAGACCCAATGATTCTGACTACTCTACGGTATCCGGTATCACCCAATGTCCACGTGACCAAGACTGGAGGAATTCCTTTAGTTTTCCGGAAAGAGCCGAAATATTCCGAAATCGTCCCATCTATATTCGGCATGTTCGGATGGTGCCGTTGATGTTCGGTTATTCCCGGCCGGGTAGGTAGGCTAGCTGTTGAACGTAAACTCCTGTATTCTAATGGCAGCTGTTTCACTTTACACTGAAATCGAAGATCACCTTGCCCGAAATCAATGCAAGCTAGACGAATTAGCCATTTGCGAGGTAAATTTGAATAAAATCTGGTCACTGAGTTATCTGAGTGCACATAAACATAAAGATTTGACTTTCCCAGACTAAAGACACTGTTGCTATACCTCGTGATTCGGGGTAAGCTTTCGCATAGCGACCACCATCTCTGGAATGGCCTGGTTCCTTTATGCCAGCCCTCATTATCCATTGAGAACAGTAGATTGTTGCAAGGCGTCTCTTATGTACCTTAACAAAAGCTTGACCCGAATCACGAGGTATAGCAACAGTGGTTTTAGTAAGGAGAATTAAGTTGTTATGTTCACGTGAATTAAAGAACCCAGTGTACCATATTTGGGTCAATGTTAACTCGCAAAAGGCTCATTGCAGAGTATTATGTCCACACATACACGGTGCACCCCGTCTGTAATGAAATCAAAAACACCCGGGCTCTCAACTTGTGACCCCTGACCCCTGCGTCATATCTATTTATATCCGTGGGTAAAGCCTGACCTACGATTTTTTATCAAGAGTCGTCAGGGAATCTTTGGGCAGGGGACCAGACTAGGTTCGAACATACGTGGATCGCAAAACACTGTGAAAACTTATTTCCTACTTGTTTACCGAGCTAAACTTTCAACTTATCTTTGGGATCTTTTATATCCACGGAGTGGCATATAAAGAATGTTGTAGACCCCCTCTCTTAAAAGACGGAAAACTTTTTGAAGCAGAAATCATTGTAGGTACTCTTGGCACCTCAACAGTTAGCAAAATTTGGAAATCTGTCAGAAGTGTGAAGCGCAGCTGCAATAGACCAAGGCCCATATACCACAGGGGCTGATCCAATTTTGTTCGCATCACATGGTTGACGCCGATAGCGAATCCGTTTAATCTCTTTATTTTGTCCTAACCAAGGCACAAAATAGGCCCCCTGGGTGGTATATATTTCTTTGTGGGTCCGTCAATCTTAAGATGTAGGGGGAAAAAATTAAATATATAAAAATTGGCAATGAGCCAGGCAGGGAGTTGATTCTCTCCCCCCCCATCTGCACCTGTTCCGTAGCTGAGCTATTATTATGAAAAGTGCGCAGAACATGAGGTTTAAGGATAAGAAGCCTTTTTTCAAAAGTTTGCTTGGATTTATTCATTATGAACATTTATAAATCACTTTTTTCGGTTGAAGAGATATCACAGCACAGAACCCCACGTTTCTCAAAATAGGTGTTGAAGAAAATAAATTTGCCGCTCAAATTTCCTTAATACTGAAAAATAAAATAAATACTAGGATCATTTCAGATGTAGTGTAATGAACGTGCTTGGTTTTTTTTCCAAACTAATATGCTAATTAAGCTCTCTGCATTTCAAAATCATACAGTTTCCCCCGAAAAGTATTTTTACCGAACCGTAAAGTCTAGCGCCACAGCGAAGCCATTTTTGCAAAGGTTGCAGTGAATCAAGCACTTAAACCAGTCAAGATCAGTCTCTCAGCCTTGGTTTTTATCCAGAGTACCGAAACATGACATTGGTTAATATAACCTATACTTTACACTATTCCGAGTTAGTTTTATACACAATGATATACAGGTAGCACATCGTACCGTGCGACTTCACACCAAGCCTTAAAAATGTACTCGCCGCACAGAACTAGTTCTGTATACACAGCGTCATTTTCATAGTTAGGGGCCCCCTCCTCTAAAATAAAGAGGGTCAAAAAGTTTGTTTTTCTTCTTGTTATGGTGTTTGAGTTTTTGTTTGTTTTGGTGTTTGTTTGTTGGGTTGTTTGTTTGTTTGTTTGTTGCTTTTCGAAATATAATAAGAGAACAACAAAGTTGGAAATTTTCACTCCCATTCTTTCCTAAGGCATGCAAAAATCCCAATCTACAAAAAGGCCATCACGAAAAGCTATATAAAGACATTCCCAATTGTTAGGCCCCGAAAAATCCCCCTTCCCAAACATTTTGTTCTGGAGCCGCCCTTGGACAGCATATTGAATACAAGGTCATAATGCATATTGCCTTCTGCCCTATTTGAAGGTGTGATGTGTAACCGCTTATAATGCAAATAAGAAGAGATAGATCCACGGTTATAGGCCCCCTACTGTGATCAAGTTTCTTCTCGATCACTTCAAATTACAACGTTATCGTGTCCTTTTATGTAGATATTACCTGTTATCCCCTTTCCTCTTCGGACTTAATGAAAAAAAACCAAGTATGCACTGCGGGGATATTATGGGATGTCGAACTCTATGGAACCACGTAAGAGGAATTTGCTAATCAAACACGCAGACACTAGCAAACGTGTGCAAACATCGTTTATATCTATTTTGTCACTGAGCCACGTTGACGAGTTATCAATTGACATTGGATTTTTAACTGTTTTGGAGTGTTTGGACAAGTCTTGTTTGAACCTCGGCAACAGATACAGATAACAATTTATCAAATCTTATCATGGTCAAGCCTTTTCCGTTCACACCGTTTGACAGAGTTTGTTTTGTTCGTGTTTTTGCCTTTTTCATTTCCAGATTTAGACAAATTGATCAAATATAAAATTTGGCAATGACAAATTTTATCGCATTGGGGGTCAACAAAATTTTTAATAATAACAAAAGGGAAACACGACATATACCTTAACAACCAGAAACACCCATGCTGAGGAGTCAAAGCATCCACAAAATAAAGTCATAACTATCCATTTATTTCGTCCAAAGAGATTGGATATCTGGACAACAAAAAGAAATACAAATGAATAAACGTTATATTTTTGATAACAGGCTGGCTTATACAAACGGGGCATTTTGACTAAGGCGATACAATACTCTGTTTGCTTTAGAACACGGGTCTAAGTGGAACGGAAAAAAATTAAGATACATTTTACTCATTGCATCATCAGCAACCCGTTTGAAAAAAGGAGAAAATCCTCGTTATTTTGGCACGTGCGTGTTTGGTAAGAGTAATTACCGAATGTGAAAGAAGTTCTAGAACAAAAGACAACCACTGGGGTAAACTGAACTCCTGTAAAAGAAAAAATGGACAACTAGACTTCTTACAAAAGAAAAGCTAGTTCTGAATCGTCTCCGCCCTCACAGAAGAAGATCATTGTTTCTACCAACTCTCATGCGACTTTTCACCTTTTGATATTCAGAAGCTGAAACACTCGAACAAAAGTTATAATTTAAACTCACAAATTCCACATGTACAGAAATTTTGATATTTTGTATATTGAAATAATCTGATCCAGCACAGTTCGATGTGATTGATACGGGCTGTGACCCTATATCCAAGACCGGGACAGTGTTTACATGGTCGGTAAGGTTCCATGACCGGTATAACAAGAGCGCCTCAGCCATTGATTAGACCAGAAGTTGCAACCGCTTCCTGTTGAAGCCTTTGTTACAAATTTAAAAGTCACGGTCAGGTCATGCAAGACGCAGCTTAATCTTACCTGCAGGTTAACAACGAGGAGCTGAACACCACCAGCCGCTACACAGATTGCCGCGGGGAATACCAGTATAGGACTAATGAAGCTCAGCGCAAACATCAGACTACCAGTCAACATCAGAATGCTAAGTATTGAAACACCGAGACGATTGCAATATCAAAAATAGCCTTGTACGTTTGCAGGTGTGTCAATTAAAGTGGTGGATTTGAGTAGTTCAGGCCGTTTTCAGGTCAGGTCTTCAGTGGCTACTTCGAATTTGCCATTGTGAATTTGCGTTAAAGAGCCAAAGCCACTAATAACATTGCTTGCCCAAGACTAGTGAATAGAGGCGCCATAAGACTTGTTGAGGACATACTCTACAAACGTAATGAACTGTTCAAAATATTGTAATAAAACCTAAAAATTTTATTTGCAAAGTTACAAAAGACACATTATGAGACATGATATGCAGAGAAATATTCATTGATTTATACTCATTAACCCTACACAGCATTGTTTCCTCTGATTTCATTGGTGCTAGTTATACGCTCCATTTTGGAGAGTGGTATTACAACTGTGGGAATTGTATTTGTTTTGACCCAAAAGCTGTTGTAAATGGTTCAAAGTTGCTACATGGATGTCCTCCACACTCCCAAAGAAAAGAAATGGCATTGAAATTTTTTTAGGTTGGGGGTGGGTGGGTGGAGTGGTGTGTAACCGAAGATCTGACTGACTATGAGCAGAGCTGATTTGGTTAATGCTTGTCTAGACATGTGTCTCTATGGTCAGCCTAAGCCACGAACATCACAGGGGCCCCACCCCCATTGAAAGGGTCCTCGGAGGGCATTTCCATTGATAAGTGCAGGCCTGATGTAAACAATCACTTGGGACTCACATCTGGAAGATGTTTGTACACAGTTCAATTGGCCTTACTCAGGGACCGGCTCGAAATTTTTTTCATGGCTACGGGGAAGCCCATGTATATACAGCGACTATACCAGGCTTTTCAGCATGAACAGAGGTAGGATATCATGGAAGGTTTTGATAGTTGGCCGTATTTTTTTATCAGGTAATTAGCTAAATGGCACTCCAAAACGGAGCTGATATTGTTGTAGGCAGGGTTAAGAGTCTAAAAAATATTCTTGGCATATCCTGTATGATTTTGTATCCATACTATAAACAGGTACTATAGGTTTCCCCGGCCAATTTCGGAACATGTGTAAATGAATAAGTAAAGGCAGCATTCCTTTTCGAGAGAAGTGGAATGAACATTCAAATCCCCGTTTCTATTTAACAAATAAAAATTCTATTTCAGTGGGGGTGCATTCAGTCGTATATAGTCAGTGTTTGATCTATCGATATTGCACTGGTTTAGAATGTTGACATTCATTTTTGCGCGAAATTGAAAGAACCTCTTCAATCCTGCATTTATCTTGATTTGAATCAAATCTATTTCGCAAAATGTTCAGGCGATTTCGCGGAAAGTGTTATAAAGGTATGCCTGGTCAAGAATTGGAATTCGTGTGTGTTGTAATAGAAGTGTTTAGTTGAATGGTTAAATGTTTGAATGTTCGTGACTGAAATAGACTATTCATGTTGTCTTAAAAAATATACCGACTATTGTATGATTCCTATACAAACACCGACACCGAGGTAACCTTTCCTTCTCGTGCTACGTTTTTGCTACAATCACATAAAAGTTCACACACGGCCTTCTTGCAATGGATGAACGAGAAAATACAGAAAAATCACAGACTTTAATTGGCGTACTATTTGATGATAAACCACGTCACACTATAATTCTTCGTGAGTAACATAACATCCATCATCAAAGTGATGTCATGATTTCTCTAACCCTGTATATTTCTAATCAAATTGAGCGAAAGTTTTGTAAACCTGAATTACAGCAGATGAAAATGAATACTCAATACTAACGGTTTACGGTAAAAGACAAGTTTTCGGTGAATTAATTGCACAAGATTGCACATTGGTTACAACTGGCAACGAATACGCCAAATCCAAACCCTAATCACTAATTTGTTACCTGAAGAATCCAAAACGAAGTCGAATGCTCGTATTGCGAAAATTAAACCAGGTTTTAAGTCGTTTTCAAAATCCACACCAAATTGAATTTTTATTTTACAAATTAAACGGTGCACTTTCGGAAATTGGCCGGGAAAACCTTTGTTACATCTGGGGGGGTCAACAAATTAATTTATGAGACAAAATACGTCGTTCACCAGATTGAAACTACTGTATTTGACTTTAGACGAATTCCGCACGATAACGATCACCGGGAAAATTTTCACTTTGGCGTTGACTTAATTTTAAGGCATTCACGTTTCGGTACAAAATCCAGCTGAAAAGAAGTTCATGAATAATATGGCAGCAACAGAGGAAATCAACGATTTCACCGCTTGGGCTGCTTCCAATATTTACCTATAACCAGCTAAGGAAAACTCAAACACAGATAAACAGTTCATTGATATTTGGCGTCCCGTGGATAATCCTTAACAATAAACAAACCTACAATATAATGCCTTGCGTGCTCATAAAACCACTGGGTGACGTCATTGATTCGGAAAAGTATCAGGTGGGGTTCTTTAGGAGGTAGGCCTACAATTAATTGTACATCCTTAAAAACTGTGAGATCAAACTGGACTAGACAAAGAAACTGCAACCTTGACATAACATTACTACTGCATGTATAATGACAGACGTTAACAGTTTAGTATACTTATTTGACGTACGATAGGTTGATGTTCGCTTTCTCTTCTTCTACTCGCAGCGATGTAGTGTGTTATATGACGATTATAGATCTTCATTTTAAGTGATCTCATTTTTATCTAATTTTTATTATGTCCACTTTGTGTTATAACAATTGTATTATGTATTTCTTCTTTATTTTTATTTATAGGCCTATGTTAATTTTAACCTAATTTAATAATACGTCTTTGCGTTTTCTTTAGTGTAACAATAATATTGAATTTAACTGTGTCAGTGTTTAGGTTCACATCTAACCTTATCCAATTATTTTCAGTTCAGATTTACTTTCAACTCTTCCTCAGTTACGTAAATACTGACCAAAAACAATTTGTCTTAACTGAATACAAGAAGGAGGCAAGGACAGGTCGTGTATATGACTACAATATGAACAAATCATTTCAAATTTTAAATCAATACACCTGTAGTTCGCATATGATATTTCAATTCTGTTATCTTCCAAGAAAAATGATTGTCCTGGATAATATATCAGGGGCACACCGACTATTTACATATTACGTAATTCACTGTTAATTATGCACCGACACCTTCCGCGTGTCCAAGTCCATTCCTCCTGCAACTGGTTCCCCGGCTGTTCGACAAGTTGTTGTCAAACTGCAGCAATGTTTTCAGGAGTTTGCACTGTGCTCCTCCTTCCCGAATGACCCTTATTCAAATTAAGGCTTGTCCCATGTTCTCGGTATTTGCGCACATTTTCCCAGATGGTCGATTTTGCCGGTGGATCCCTATCAGGGAAGGCTTCCCTAAATACAGCTTGGGTGGCTTGAAGCTCTTGTTTTCAAGAAATTTCGTTACGACAAACACTCTTTGCTCTTTGGTAAGTTGCACCATTTTGCAGACTTGCTGTCCTGCTTCGAACACTTTTCAACACTGCACTGGCCTACCTCGGGGCAAGTCAACACATTTAAACCAGATTATTGCACAACTTGAAAGAGAAAAAAGGCAATTATCCCTCATTAACATGACCTTTTGTTGTCACTTTCAACCAGGACAAGCATGACAGAGGACAACCTCATTCATTGGTTCATCCAAAGTGTTACAACTGAGTTCGGATGCCCCATTTTCAAGGCAATTTTCAAGGCAATGGTGTTCAGTCAAGTCAACAAGGTTTCATTAGAAAGAATACTGCTTCTACTTTTCGGAGATCCTTATACATTATAATCATATCTCGTGGTTTGGGCACATTAACCCTTTCCTCAGGGTTGTTTTTTTCTGGGACACCCTGTAAAGTGATAGGACGCAAGGGTCAGGGGTCACAAGTTGAGAGCCTGGGTGTCTTCAATTTCATTACAGTGGTGCATCTTGAGTTTGTTTCTGCATTCAATTGGGGACCCTGAACAATAAGGTCCCCGATTGACAGAGAGTCCCTGATTGACAACTGTGTGCAAAACATATGAGTGGTCTTCTAAAAAGTTAAAGTACAAACAAAAGAGGAACAATAGGGGGTCCCCAGTTGCAGGCAAATGCACACTGGTGTGTGCGTGTGGGCATTTGCCAGTCGTCGTTAGGTCATGATTTCAGCCTAGGCGACCTTCGATTTCAGTGGCAAGTCAAAAATTGTAGGATCAACAGCCGCCACTAAGATACGGGAGTTTACGTTCAACAGCTAGCCTACCTACCTGGTCGGGAATAACCCAACGTCAATGGTACCATCCGAACATGCCAAATATCGACGGGGCGACTTAGGAATATTTTGGCTATTTCCGGAAAACTGGAGGAATTCCTACAGTCTTGGTCACGCAGACAATGGGTGATACCGGACCCTTGATACGCAGAGTAGTCAGAATCATCGGGTCTGGTATCCAAACTGTACCACAGGCCTCTGATGAAACCTGTTCGGAGTCTCCTTCAGTCAGCAAGGCACACCTACCTAATATACCCCTTACCTCATTGTTGAAATTGCAAATCTGACTTTCTCCAGGGGGGGTCCTTAACTCTCGCAATCGCTGTACGCTACAAAAGCCACTGGTCTGGGTTGTAGCTCTATGAGATAACCTACCTCAAGCATTCCCAAGCTTCATGCACATACGTTAGCACCTCCTCTTAGAAAAACTTACTAACAGCCATTAAATACAGAAGAAATTACACCTGATTGGCTAATCATGGCAATGGGGCACCTACTTTCAAAAGGGGGGATCGATTGAAACCATCAAATTATCGGCCAGTCTCCATCACATCCATATGTTACAAAATCCTTGAACACACATTTTTAGAACAAGTTGATACTATTATAATAAACTTTTTCAAGGCCTTTGATAGAGTTCCTCAAAAGAATTTGCTTTAATAGTATTGCCTTTACTCGCACCGATATCTACAAATGATCCTTGTTTCCTTATTGGAATAACCTCCCACAATCAATCACCTGTGCTTTATTTTCCCAGTTCAAAACCACCCAAAGTATAACTCGTGTTCAACGGTCTTATATGCATCTGTGTTGTGATATCCCAGTGTGGGGACTGTGCCAAGTACCGTAGAAGTAGAAGATACTTAAAATATAGATAGCTGAACTCCCACCATGCATACGATAGAGTGATAGGTTTTCCGGACAATTTCGTAGTGTTAACTCGTGTGGTTTCCAAGTCAATTAAATTCCGCCAAGATTCGAAATGAAATGGATTAAAGACGTTGGCCGCGAAAAAAATTTGATTGATAGTTTTGGCTTTATGTGGTTTATAGGCTATACGCCGTGCTACTGCCGTGCCGAACTCAATTCAATTTTTAAAAGTTAGGTACGACAATAGCACGTTTGGTGCAATTCGGCTGAATTCGGCTCAGCAATTGAATTTGGCACAGCAAGCCACTGCATATGAACGTGCTAAGTTAGTGGGATGTGTTAAAAGATGGCACGTTGCTGACTAAATGATACAGATACAGAAGCCCTTTAGCTGACAGGCTTTGCTGCGCTATCGTAGTTCCATATGGCAGTGTCACGGCACTGCTCTATTTGAATTCAGCGTTTAGCGCAACTGCCGCGCTATTGCCTCGCTCATTTTAACTAAGTTTCGAAAGGCAGTAGCACGGTATTTAGTCTGGGCCTTGCACTAAAGTGAATAGTTTTTATATTGCTTAAGTTTACATGGAAGAAGTGTCAAAGCATCAGAACATTGGCAACTCTGAGTGTAATGGAAGGTAAAGGATTACGATAATTGAAAGTCAACCACTGCCTAGCACCGCCTATAGGCGTAATCGCGGAGGTCAACTTATTGAGACCTTAAAATGGAATTAGGCAACCTTTATTCACGTACATTTTTCCCAAAGACCACGACCTGGGACCAACTTGACCTGGGACCGAACCGACCTCGTACCGAGTTGGTTTGGGACCGGGTGACACGCAACCACTTTATGTGCATGTACATGTACTATGCATTGTCAGTGCACCTGTCCGGAAGTTGCAGATGAATAACGACCGATAAGGAGTACAGCTTTATGTACATGTACATGCAAATGTTACACCAGCCAACCGGTTAGGGCATGTCACACAGGCACCTAATTTTCATATCAATGCCATGAAAGCAATGGTGTATCACCTTATAGTTATCCTCATGAAAAGAGTTCCCATTTTGTCGTACAGCAGCCCCAGAGGCAGTGCGGCCCCGGACACAGAGAAGTTAGCTACGGTGAATACTAGCTGCAGCTCGGCGTCTTGTTCGGCGCAGGGCCCTTCAGTGTAGTTGGCGTGGGTAACTGTAGAACTTGATGAGGCTGTCACGGTCGCGACGGGAGGCTCTCCTGTGCTGCCCAATGACTGACATTTATCTGCAAAGTACTTTTCCTGTTTAAACACAAAAACCAAGGAGGCCCAGCCAAAAATCCATCCTCCAAAACACAAACACTCGAGTGCCCCGACAAGAAGGAGACTTACTTTACGTACCCTTCGTGTGAACATTTTCATCAGAGCATGCAGTGTTTTGTGATACTGATACAAGCAGCCTTGTTGCAGTACATGTGACACAAAAGCTATACTCCGCAGTCCACGAAATTCTGGCTATAAGTCAATGTTTATTTGAGAACTTAGATGCAAACTCGATCTGGCCTTCGGACTTGCGGCAACAGTTGACACAGTAAGGTTAAATATTAACTAGCGCTGAGCACGATTCGCACAACCACCGACTCGAAATCCCCCTTTTGAACTAACATGTCGGAAGTTTGCAGTTTCCCTACAGGGGACGAAAATTGAGCTACTCGACACAATACACATAGGGTGCGTTCGATTAGCTTCCCTGAAAACATCAGTGGTACACCAAGGGAAGCCTCGAAATGAGGCTGATCGAACGCTGCAGTGTATTGGCCAAGGCATTCTGGGAAAAAGGTCCACCCGTAACGTCATTACACGTCATTACTTCGGGCAGCCTCCAGAGACCTGCTCGCCAGCTGGGGTAGTGATGGCTGACACCAGGGCAGGCACGAAGATCACGTGATGGCTAAATGAACGCTCTCGTGTAAATACGATTGGACTTACACGTGTAAGCTAATTAATCGAACGCAACCATTTGTTCATGCCCCTCACTTAGTTTGTGCGCATGCGCACTGAATCCCACCATAGCCAGAACCAAAAAATGGTTCTTGACTCTGACAGGTGGACCCCAAAAGTAATTGATCAACATCAAGCTCAGAAAAAAGTTGTTTGCCCCTTATTTCCATACCGATTAGTATTTAAACACTAAAAGTCCCTTTTGATAACTTGCATGCGATACAGATCCTTTTCCTGCCAAATTTTTGCCCGTCTTTCTTAAGTACCTCCAAAGTACATGTAAGGGTCAGAAGTTGGAAGTGAAGCCTACATTTTAGAGGGGATTTTTTCAGTTTTACCGAGTTTTCCCTGACATTTTTCTACTTGTGAATGGTGAGGAATATCATGAACACTCTAGTGAGAAAGTATCATGCAAGAAGGCAACCGTATGGACGAGAACGGAAAGTCTCTTAGTCGTGCAATTTGATGTCGTTGTACGTATATTATTAGTGCAATGCTGTAAAGTCAACTCGTAACGAAACGCACTCGTCCCAAGGTGTGTGTGCGTACGTGTATGCCATGCCCCGAATCCGGACATCTCATTTTTGACCGTTGTCCGGTCATGTCGGACTCAGTGTGGAAATTTGAAATCCGCATGAAAAACGAACCGCATTTCAGACAAATGGCTCTCTATCTTGAAGAAATAAACTGATGGATACAAACGATTCATCAGTCTTCCAGACAGTGTTCCACCTAGAAGTAATAAACTTTTTTTATCATAAGAGTTACTAGTCTTTCATGTGGCATCAAAGTTATTTCAAGGTAAACCCGGCAAAATTGTGAAAATTAGACGCAAAGTTAGCTGGAAAAAAGACGACGACGACCATACGTAGCTATTGTGCAAGCGCGAATTCACAAACAAAATGCACGCACAGTCTATGGGGACCGAACAAACGTGTAAACCTGAAAGTTGACCTTGATGGCACGGTTCCAGAACCCTTGGATGGGAAACTTATAATGTGCCAACATTTTTTAGGCTAGAGCTCCAAAATTCTATTTGCATCGCTGCGAGCGTGAGGACGCAAGAGGTCATCAATATAAAATCAGGTTGTTCCACGGGCTCACGCGTTTCGTTTTCGCTCCAGTTGTGCTCATTCCGTTTCCATGATCCTGCTAAATTGGTCAGCTTGCCGCGAGTTTTAAATGTAAACGCTAAGGAAAGGCTTTGGGGATTGTCGTGCACGACATTTTATGATGATCGGTTTAGGGCCCGTTGCAGTGGAAAGACTTTCATGTAGACCTGTGGGAAACCCTCGGTGTAATGTACTGTTGCACACCCGCAAATCTTGGAATCCTAGTGCCCCGTAGTTTTACTCGTTCTCGGTCCTTGCATTTCTCAGGGTCTCTTATTTAGCTCAGCTATGCATTATGGACATGCAGCAGAGACGTTAATTTTGTATTTAGTTATTCATGCTGTACTCTGGCGTGATCGCGTGTTCCTTCACTCCTTTGTCCTTGTGTTTTCTCTGCTCAGTTTTGGCATGTCGAAATTCCCCTTCACGTGGCTGCGTGGTTGGGCGTGGAAGGTTCCCTGAAATGCTAATGTTCAGAAACCTCAGACTTTGTAACTGTCAATCATTCGCTACAGATGACCGGGTGAGCACTTTCACGCTCCCGTCTCTACACTTTGTACACGTGACTTCTTATTCTGTATTTTACCTTTTTACACACGACACTTAGATTCTCGCACACGACTCTAGCAGGAAGTCATGTGACCCTTTGAGATGGAAGATTTTCATTGGTCGAGCTGTTTAGCGACGCTTAGATTTTATTAATTCCTAAGCCTCTAGAATCCTATAAATAGAGTAGATTTTCCCTAAGTCGTTGGTCAGGCGCGGCAGACCAAACCCTAGTTGCGAGAGCGGAACCTGACGTAGTGCGGCGGTTGGACCCTTTCCGAGAGAAGTGCGATAGTAACCATTCTTATGGCGAAGAAATGTAACCACATGAATGGCCAGCTAGCTTAGCTTGGACCGATGCGAGAGCAGTACGAATTAGCCCAGGGTAGAGAGTCGTAGCGGCCCGTCACCGCTACGTCCGAACCGATTGCCGGGTGAGACACCCCCGTGTCCCTTGTCCTGCTAACTAGCCCAGTCCTCCCCGTCTCTACACTGAGCCAATGGTACACAGTGCGGCGATCTTATCATTGCACTCATCACGTTGCGGTCTGAGCGGCAGTATGGTCGGTACATACCGGCGCTGGCCCCGTCCAGCCCTTGCTAGTCACCGTGGTGGTCCGGGACAGCTCCCACCACGGCCCGGCCCGATTAGTGTGGCCTAGCTGTGCGATGCTACACACACGTACCGTACCCACTCTGTCCGACTTGCATTTCCAATGTTCCTGCCAAACCGTAGTTCAGTTACACTCGTATGCAACTTCGCCTCTCTTTAACTTTTGCCTTTTGTGTGTTGTATTATGTAAAGCTACACCTTCTTCCAACCCACATTGAACTTTAATGAAGAGAAGTGAGAGCAATAAACCAACCATACAGTTTGACTGTCACCCAAACCCCTTGTTTCACGTCCACATTTTAATAAATTGTTGACCCCAAATATAACATCCCGTATAGACACTAATAAAGTCCATGCTACCATCGACTTGATATTTAGGAAAGCCAACAGTATTTTAATGAAGATGATCACCGGTTTGTTACAGTCTTGCAAAATCTTTTGAAAACACTGACACACATATGTGGATTAGTGTTTTAAGGTGTAACAACTGAGCAATAATAATGGTGGATAAACGAGAAATAAGAAATACTAAATGGACAAACAGGCTTCTAGGACAGACAGGCTCCAGACAATACAAACGTGCAAGGGCATTTTCAAGAGATAACTAGCCCTGCGTTGGTGGCAGACAGCCTTTAAGTGCCTAATGGTGTTATGCACAGTGGTTCTTAGCGTAAGCCGACACTGAGAAATACAAAGGATTGGATTAGTTTAGTTGCAAATGCTCTGGCCAAGATGCCATTTTAGATATAGCTTTAACAAGGAAACCTGTGATAATGGGGATATCATAAGGTAGCTCACAGCAAGCAGTTACTTGGCGACTAAATGAGTTCAGGAGAAATTTAAAAGACAGTAAGTGAGTTCGTGTAGTACGACTCAATAGCAAATTGTTGGCAAAGGCCTACAATACATGACCAGACCGGCCCCTCGATATTCAAAGAAGGATGACTCCAGGTAGGGTGTGCAATTGCAGCACAGACCCAATTCAACAAGTTTCAGTTTTGACCTGGCAGTTACAAGGAGCTTTGCGAGCGAAGGCCTCAAGAAACCTGTTCTTGGGCAACATCACAGCTGTAGATATTTTCGTACTATATCTGGTAAAGAGATGACAGTCATAAACACATATATTCGGAAATAAAATATGATTGTAAAAAAATGGAAAATGTTGAAAATAAGATTAGAAAAAAAAGTGGAGAAAGAAGAAAACATTACGGCCTTACTTCTCATTTCAACAATCGTTGGAGGATAAAGGCGGATCGAGGCAATAATTTTTTTTACAGCGTAGAAGAACATTTTTCTTTTGGCCGCCCATAGAAGGTGCGGCTAAGATTTATAAATAAAGCAAAGGTCTGTTTTGGTCATACAAAGCAACGGATAAGCCAGTTGCGATACAAATCAAGATGCATTTCGACAAGATTCAAGGGATATGCCCGAAAAGAAGAAGTGAAAGGCAATGTTTCTGCGAGAAGTAGGCTTAAGGGACGGATCCAGCTTCGGGTGTCAGGGGGCAAAGTTTAAAGAGAAATGCTGTTTTGAGCTCATTGAATATGATCAGAGAAATATGGAAGGGCTGCGTAGCACCGTGATCAGAATATTGACATGAATATAATACAAAATCAGTGCTCTGGAAAATGTAATTGCCGAGCTTTAAGTAACCGAGTACCTTCTTCAGGGCAAGCAGATTCAGTTCTTAATAAACCCAGAAAAATCCATTTTCATTTCCCCCTAGATGCAGCGTTCCAAGTTCGCAAATGACGCGCTGCTCCAGTTTCTTACGCTGTACATTAGATGACGCTTTCCGCAGGATGCAGACGCTTACATCACCGAGGGAATGTGGCGGCGCGCAAAAGTGCTGCGCAACAGTGAAACCGGGTGCTTGTTGGAACACACAGCGCAAGTGTTTCACAAAGCGATCACCAAGGCGACACTTGGTCCCTCCGATGTACAGTTTACCACAGCAACGACATGTAATGCAATAAAACACATTACTAGTAATGCACGTATGATCCCCGCGTATTCTGTACCTACCGCGGGGGCCGACGACCGACGGGCTGTTAACTATGTAGGGGCAGGTGTTACATCTGGGGCGCTGACAAGGGGAATCATGCTGCCTGCTTTTGACGGCGAGACAAAATTCACCAGGAACGTACAACCGTGTACCCGACAGAACGATCGCGCCTACACACGAAAATCGGGGTTCGGTGAAAATGGAAGCTGTGGCCGCACCATTTCCGAGTGCACCAAAATGTTTGAGAAGAACATTGCGTACCAGGAGGTTTGAGGGTGGTATGTGGTGAGTACAAGGGGGCGCCATTACGTTGCTTGGCCCCGGTGGGTTTCAGAGCCGTTTCGCGCAGGATTGAAGATACGGCGTTGAAGGCAGCATCTACGGCTCCCTTGCGTCGTGCCATCGGATCGAACCGTCGCCTTCTTGCCATTACTTTTGTACACACACGACGCGTCGCGTCGTGCTGCCTTAGGTCCTTTCCATGATGTTGCATTTTTTGTCGCCTAAACGTCGCCCCTTCCGTCGCCCGTCGCGTCATACGGTCGTGCGTCGCGTCATACGTCGTGTCGTGCATCGCGTCGCCTAATACGTCGTGTGTTGTCGCCCTTTGTATCTTGGTGTTTATAGAGGGCGCCTTTACTGTTTTCTTTCATTTCCGTCCCCAGTACTTGAATAGTAGGGTACAGTCCACTAATTCAAACCCCATTGAAAACAGTGTAAAATCGGCACTGTTCAGGGCCCAATAACGTGCTTACCAACATCCTTGAGATTGCTGAAACACAAATAAAATTATTGTCTGGTTCCTAATCTTTCGATTTCTTTTCAATTTATTGTGGGCTAACCAATTACATTTTTAATTATTCCCGCAAAACAAAATCACCCCCGAAAAGTGATTTTTCCGAAGTCTGATTGGAGCCATTTTTCAAGTGGCAACCCTCAACCTTCTTGGGCACTTAGGACCATTTTTCAGTTGTAGTTTTTATCCATTCTGCTCTCATAGGATAGCTTAAAGACCCAGACAGTTGATCCTGGCAACGATTTACACAATCTCACCATTTCGGGGCCAAACAATCTCCTATTTCAGAAAAATGCTGAGCTGCTACTTTTTTATGCTAATGGCTGAGCAAAAATTCTTACCAGAATAGTGGACTGCATGCACCTAGTACATGGTATTCACTCTTTATACGCTGCTGCCATGGGCATGCAGAGCCTTGAACTGACAGCTTTTGAAGTATTTTCCAATCGTTCAGTAAATGGGTAGAACTAACGCAGCATGCCCAAAGCTACTAAGCAACATACATGTACACGGAAAAAGCTGCCAGATCGAGGCTCTGCATGCCTATGGCGGTAGCGTAAAAAGGGAAATAGGTAGCAGGTCATGTTTCTGTTATGGCTCTAATGGTTACTTTCTAACTTTCTGTTTTCGTTAATAGTGAGTTGTTGAAGAAAAGGTTTGTTTTTTTAATCAAATGTAACTAGAAAGAGCGTCACGACCAACTATCAGCCTTGTCTCCTGGAAATAAATAACATGAGCCACAACTTCGTTTTAACTTTTCCTGCTCTAATTTTGATCTTCCTAATAATTATGTAATAGAATTGATTTTGTTCCCCCACTTTTGGAAATCCTGAACCCCCAGAATTAGGTCATACAATTTGTGTGAGTTGCTTGACAGTGCGTGTGGACAGTTGGTAGCAGAATTTGCAACTAGCCTCAAGAGTCCTTGAGAAGGAGCTGATAATTTCCCTAGCCAGTGACCTTCCACTTCACTTGGCTGCTGGACTGAACAGAGACTGTTTTGTTGTCTCTGTGTGATCTCTCCTTCCACGGGACCTGCCATACTTATAAATTCGTCCCTGTCCTGCTCTAGGCAAAAACATTACCAGTGTAAGCCTATTGAACCACATATGCATACGTTGCTGGACAGGGGGTGGCCTGGACCAGAGCCACATGAATTCCATTCCGAAACCTGATTTAGTCGAGGGGAAGGAAAGACTGCGCACGTGAACCTCAAACATGATATAGCCCAACACATCTTCGTCATTTATTTAAGCTCTTTTACTGCAAGCCTTTCTACTGCAAGCTGTACAGCTACTTGCCAGGTCAAGACTAGCCAAGCCAAGTCGTCCCAAACTTCAGCAATAGATCGTCTTCAAGCTAGGCCCTTTATTTATTTTCATTGCTAATTCATAATGTTTTCTGTTAAATAGAATCCCTATTTTTTTCTCATTATTGAAAAGATGCTCTCTCTAACGCGAGGATATTTGTATTTTCGTAAATCGTGCGAAAACTTTTCACTATATGATTAGCCGGAAACGAATTAATTCTCACCGGTTAGGTGATAATAAAAGGCGTAAACTAGTTAACAAATAAATAATGTAAGCAGGTGTCATGATTCTCGTATTTTGCCCGCTACAATATTTCTAAATCTACTCTAAGATACAATACATCAATCATTACAACGTGCTTCCTAATGTAAGATGCGGATCAGAGGAGAAATTATACATGAGTGTGGCCAAACAGAGTTGAAAAAAAAGACACGGCCACAATGATAATAGCGTCTGTATAATGTTTTATTCAGAAACACAGACTAATATCATTGAAAGTGTGGTGCTGATGAAGGTAACGAGGACGACTGGCCTAAAGGAAGATTACGACGGAAAATTCTGAGGGTATTATAGAGCAGGCTCGGTGGTAACTTCCCAGTAAACCAGTGGTCAAACTTGCAGTCATACAATTGTAGACAAATTGTCTGGGGAATTGGGAGTACTACTTAGAAATTACCGGGATGGACCACGGAGAAATACCGGTATCTATAAGATTACAAATCTACCACAAATGGGAAGTGCATCGACGGTATTAAAAAGAAATCATTGGCTGGGTTTAAAGAGTGACGAATTCTGGGCTTCCACTTATTATGAGAGAGCAGTTCCTACATATGCCGATTTTCTTTTTGCTCTTTTTTCTTTTTCTTACTAAAACATGACAGAAATTATTCCTAACCGAGGAATGGATGAGATAAAAACAAGAACAAATCAACACCAAAGAGTAAATAGCATGTACTTTGCGAAGTAGGTACGAAAATACAAATACCCTCACGTTAGAGAAAGCATCTTTTTAATAATGAGAAAAAAACAGGGATTCTATTTAACAGACAAATTATGAATTAGCAATGAAAATAAATAAAGGGCCTAGCTTGAAGACGATCTATTGCTGAAGTTGGAGACGGCTTGGCTTGTCTTGACTTTGCAAGTAGCTGTAGAGTTTGCATTAGAAGGGCTTGCAATAAAAAGAGCTTGAATGGATGGCGAAGATTTGTTGGGCTATATGATGTTTAGGGTTCAAGTGCACAGTCTTTCCTTCCCCTCGACTAAATCAGGTTTCGGAACGGAATTCATGTGGCTCTGGTCCAGGCCACCCCCTGTCCAGCAACGTATGCATGTGTGGTTCAATAGGCTTACACTGGTAATATTTTTGCCTTGAGCAGGACAGGGACGAATTTGTAATTATGGCAGGTTCGATGGAAGGAGAAATCACAGAGAGACAACAGAACAGTCTCTGTTCAGTCTAGTAGTCAAGTGAAGTGTGGAAGGTCACTGGCTAGGGAAGTTATCAGCTCCTTCTCAAGGACTCTTGTGGCTGTTCTGCTACCAACTGCCCACACGCACTGCCAAGCAACCTGCACAAATTGTATGACCTAACTCTGGGGGAGTTAGGATTTCAAAAAGTAGGGGGACAAAATTAATTCTATAGCATAATTATTAGGAAGATCAAAATTAGAGCAGGAAAAGTTAAAACAACGTTGTGGCTCATGTTATTTATTTCCAGGAGACAAGGCTGATAGTTGGTCGTGACGCTCTTTCTAATTACATTTGATTAAAAAAAACAAACAAACCTTTTCTTCCACAACTCAATCTTAATGAAAACACAAAGTTAGAAAGCATGCATGAAAAAGAACAACAGAAACAAGACCTGCTACCTATGTGCTCTTTGTACGCTACCGCCATAGGCATGCAGAGCCTCGATCTGGCAGCTTTTTCCATTTATGTTGCTTAGTAATTTTTGTCATGATGCTGCGTTAGTGCTTTTGCCATCTATACTCTACAATTGGACAATATTTCAAAAGCTGTCAGTTCAAGGCTCTGCATGCCCATGGCGGCAGCGTACAAAGAGCGAATAACATGTACTGGGTGCATGCAATCCACTATTCAAGTGAGAATTTCTGGTCAGCTCATTAGCATTAAAAGGAAAGCATTAAAAGGAAATCAAAAGATAAGGGACCAGACAATAATTTCATTTGTGTTTCAGCAATCTCAAGGAAGTTGGTGTCCATGTTATTGGGCCCTGAACAGTGCCGATTTTACATTGTTTTCAATGGAGCTTGAATTAGAGGACTGTACCGTACTATGCAAGTACGGGGGCGGAAATAAAAGAAAACAGAAAAGGCGCCCTCTATAAACACCAAGAAGCAAAGGGCGACAGCACATGACGCGTCGCGTCGTGTCGTGCGTCGCGTCGTGCTTCAGTCGACACAATAGGCGACGCGATGCACGACACGACGTCGACGCGACGCACGACGGTACCACGCGACGGGCGACGGAAGGGGCGACGTTTAGGCGGCAATAAATGCAACATGGAAAGCACCCAAGGCAGTACGACGCGACAGGCGACGGCACGATGCGACGCAAGATGCGACGCGACGTGTGTGTACAAAAGTAGTGGCAAGAAGGCGACAGTGCGACCCGACGGCACGACGCAAGGGAACCGTCGTGTCGTCGCGTCGTCTGGTTGTGTCGCCTGGATGGACGCTAAAGAGAGAGAGAAATGTTTGTCGTAAATAGTACATAATACATTGGTATGGAATTCCATATCTGCCGTCGTGCGTCGCCCGTCGTGCGTCGTCCGTCGTGCGTCGCCCGTCACGCGTCGCCCGTCGTGCGTCGCCCGTCGTGCGTCGTCCGTCGTGCGTCGCCGGTCGTGCGTCGCCCGTCTTGCGTCGCCCGTGTTTTTTTTGTCACGATTGTGCAGTGGTATTTTTAACTTTGACCCTTGATCATTTCACATGTACATGTCCTTGTTCGATCGATCCACAATGCCTGACTCTCATTTGAGCAATAGAACTAGAAGATGTACATGTATTCGTTTTTGCAGTTGCGCCATATTCCTATTGAAAGGAGAAATAATATCCTGACATCGACTAAGTAACGTGTATATGAAATAACACTATTTTGGTTACATAAATAAATCAACAAAATAGACTTTTGTTACGGTAGATTGTTTTTCTCGATAACTTAGTTACTCTAGA
>NW_019091647.1:147258-184724 GCF_001949145.1 Acanthaster planci
TAATTTACTTGTGACTTCTATTCAGTAACTATGTTAACCACTACCTGCCAGGGGACCCGTTTTCGAGTGCATAGGCTTTATATGCAGAGCCAGGGAGCCCGGACCAGGGACAAAAGAGTTGGGCCTTGTAACAAAAGACCGTGCTCAGCACAAAAGACTGAGCTGCTGGGCATTACGGACATTTTTTGTTCTCAGTAGTGGAGATAATCCAGCCATGTTTTGAAACAGTATACCACGGTTTGAGGCATTTAGAGTGAGTGGATTACTACCGGGGACAAAAGCTCTGCAGCGATGAGCCACACAGCACTGCTGCACGCTAATCTGGCCCCTATTGAAAAGAGGTCAGTAGTGCACTTTGTTGGTTTCAGGAACAAAAGAATCTTACATAACAGCGTACGATCTGGGCTCTTTTTCCAAGGCTACTGGCCTGGCTGAAATATTCAGGAGTCAATGAATTTTACCTGTCAGCTTTAGAATAGTGCCCAAAGAGTCCTTCATTTTGGTATAAACGGCCATTAAATGAAATGATGAATTTTTGAAGAATTTGAAAACTGAAAATCTTGAAAATGACCTGGCATCTTGCCTTGCTCAAGAAAAATCCACCCAGCAGCAAGTGGTTAATATAGTAGATTTGTAGAGTATAAAAACCCTGAAAGTGTGTTGAGAAGTAGAGTTGGAACATTGCGAGTCTGATGAGACCAGTTTCAATGCTTTGAGCCTGTGAAGTGTTTCCGTGTTGAGAAAATACTTGATTTGTGAAGTATTTTGCTGCGGTGAAATACTTGTTAGCAAACAGGAGGATTATCCTCACCAACTCCTTGTTTGGCTTTGAGGAGCTTTGCATGAGGCGAAGGGCCACCAACCGAGAATTTGCGGTTTGGCAGGTGGCATTCATGGCCAAGCGAGGCTGGAGTTGGCTTTCGAAAAGAAATTCCTGTCGTTAAGGGGTTAAGTCTGAATTGTCTGTGCACTTGGGCCAGGATGATTGCTTCGAGTTTGGTTCTGGAGACTCAAAATTCAGTGCTACTAACACTGACTAAAAACATCTCGCGACAAGTTAAGAAGATACTTTTACTAGTATAGTTGAACCCTGTTATAAAGAGGTCCTTGGGACTTTGTCTATTACCTTATTATAAAGGAACCTTGTATTTACTTTAGTACTTGTAAAAAAAAACCAGTAAAAACAAAGAAATGGGACCTAAACATTTCCTTAATATGTTAGCCGAATCTTGTTTTAACAGTTCTTTTGTTAACAAGGTTGGACTGCATTTTAAAAATTGAACACAAGGCTCACTTCGGACCTGTTGAGCTACTTCTTTTTACGTGGCACAATTCTGACATTGCACACATCAATAGCTCGTTTTCCATGTGATGACATGCACTTGGTTACAGGTACATGTAATAAAATTGTACACGATGCTCGTGGGCAGTAGGCCTATATCGGCTCAACCATTTTCAGAAATGGGGTGTGAATACCTTGCGTTAATTGCACAATAATGCACTTCACATGCACACAGTAGGCAGCGGTTGTGATGTCCCACCTCATTCACGTGTGCAATGGGTCCAGCCGATACACCAAGATTGAGTGCTGCAAGCCAAGAATTGTTTATGCACAGTACTGTACATGTACATGTATACATATACATGTTGGTGTACATGAATGAAGCATTTAAATAGACACACGTAGGTGCCGTGTTCATGTTATCACGTGAAAAATGAGTGGTTAGTGTGTTAAACTAAAACGTCTGATTTTTTGTAAAAATGTGCCCTTCTTGTTCTAAAAACCATCTTTGACAATTTTGAAGGAGAGCGGTTGCAGTAGGACAGCTTTTTGACGGGACAATTTGGTAGAGAAGGTGTAATTCCATGATCAAGTAATCTGCCTAGCCTATCATTCAACTTCAGCTTCAAGCATGGAGGAAAAGTTTGCTTTGGCCGGTCTCAAAACATGCAAAAGTTCTGCACAAGAAAGAGACTTCTAGTAGGCCTAGTTTCTAGAAATTTTTAAATACTTTAGCTGTGATTTTTTGCAACCGACTCAAAACTGATGTCAGTACACGCTGTTGGCATGTGGAAGAGGGAAGCATGTTCCCACAGTTGTTTGTTCAGAGAACTAGGCCATGTCAAAATTCATTGGCTTTTGCCTGAAATTATGCAGGCACTGTACCTACCGGTATGGTAGCCACTACCAATCCTGCTGCTTAATTTTCCGTTTGTTTGTGCATGCAGCCGCAGCCGCAGCTAATAATTTGGATGAGGCAGTGTGTGATTAATCAGTAGTGCTGTTCGTTTTACTACACTTTTCTTAAATTGAATGGAGCTTTGCCCTTTCCTAGCGTGTCCAGTAAATGGAACAGCCTCTGAACTACATGTGGTCTCAGACTGAGGGGTAAGCTTGGGATCGTTTCTCGTGTAATTTTTCAGCAGTTCCCCATCTCCCATGGGGGGGAATGGGTCGGAGGCATTTAGGAGGGTCAGGCGGGGATGATCACCAATTTTTTTTTACATGGCCCTATATACATGTATATCTGCTGTTTTCATCGAAACTATTTCAGTCAATTGAAATATACATCAAGCCCATGCCGTGGGTCTAAACTTATTTTTGAAATGTTTTTTACACTTTAGCTGCCTCCATTTTAATCAGGGCAACACACTTTTCCAGGGTCAAAATGGCTTTGACTAAATCCTTATTGTTGGAGTTCTTTGCAAACGAGACAGGAAAGTGAATGCATCACATCACACTTTTTCAAATCAAAATGGGGTGGCACAGACATCTGGAAGTTTTGCATTGAGAACAGTGAGATCAGATATGGTTTTAATGTCTAGGTGGGGCACGGGTTTGGGTATTCTGTGGCGCGGCGCAGACATCTGTGACTCTTGCAAAATGCTGGATAGCAACCACACTGAGCCGATGAAAACAACTGCAACAAGTGCTCACGTACATGTGTGCTGAACAAAGAAAAGATTGTGCAACCCAATTCTTTGACTGGCTGGTGCACGCATACGTTGTCATAGTAACTGTGTGCGGTGTGGTTGCTACCTGTCATTTTGGAAGAGTGCCGGATGTCCGCATCACCCCATAGAATACCCAAACCCCATGCCCTTCCTGGAGATTACATTGAGTCAATCTCTTTGTTCTCCTCAATCAGCGACGACTCCTTGCAACCCGGGTATGTTTTTTTTTTTTGATCAAACTTGTGCCCTCAAATGTAGGTGGTGCAGTTTGTCTTTTGTCCCTTGCACCCATTGTTTGTAGGATTTACATGTACATCCTCAGCAGTCATCGAATGTCAATAATCAAAATTGAATATCAAACAGTTACTTGTTCAACATTGAATGTCGAATGTCAAATGAGGAATAAGCACATGTAAGTTGTTACTAACTTCACACTGCAAATTTAACCCCCAGAACTGTGGGGTTCCATTGCTGCTATGCTCCCACAAATGTTGAACAATTGAACTCAACAGATCTGGGGGTATTCAAATTTCAGGCTCAAAATGCAAGGAAAGAGTTCCATATTGATAGGCCTTGGCCTGTGGACGCCTCCAATTTTATTTAATTTTGAATGGGCCTTACTAGAAACATTAACACACCATCTTCACATGGCCAAAATGCTGTATACAATCAGCTAAAGAGCTGAAAAGAACTATTGGCATATATTTGGGCTAAACAACAATTCTCAGTGGTTTGAAAATGGAGTACATGTATGTCACATGAAAAAAATTGTCTCTAAGCAGCATAGTCATTTTCTGCCATTTTGCCTTCTGACAGAACTTGGACTGTACCATTTTGGTATGGGTATGTGGGTAATACAAATAGGAGTACTGTATGGCAGAAATGTTACAGAAATAAAGCTATGGGCACATTTTAATTTTTCATCTTCAAGGTGTGAATAAATGATTACAGAAATAAGCGAAAACACATGAGAGACTTGTGGGGGAAACAGGTAAATTCCCCATCCAATGCATGTTATGTTGATTATTTTGTTATATATTACCCCTTTGGTGTAATGGTATGGTCTGAGCAACATGGCTGCCAACTTTGTAGCTGTTCAGAGGAGGCAACATTTGTGAACTAAAACTGGCAATTTTCAAGAGTCTGGTCTTTTGTAGTTAAGCCAGTTTGTCTTGGTTAAAAAAAATTCACTGTCAAATGCTGCTTCTTTTAATTTTGAAAGTGTTTTAGAGGTGTTGATTGTGTGTTGACAGTAATTAGACCGATTTTGATTAGCACTCAGGTTTAAAATGGGCGACAGTTTAGGGGGCTAGAAATGTGTAAGGGGGTTTGCACATGTGCAGCATCGTGAACATCTAGTATCTGAGCTTTGTCACACCCATTTACAAGTGTGTGAACAGCTCTACAGCACGACATACATGTACATGACGTGGAGCCTTTGCCCTGCCATACACTGCACTCCCCTGCTTTCAAAACGTTCAACCTGATATCGGGTTTTCATGATGTTACATACACTTATGCATATATGTGCAGTGTGTGAAGCATCTTGTGAATGGCCAAAGGTTACACGGTCCAAAATCTATACCCCATGGGTTTTAAAGAGTTATGACTTACATGTATATGTGTTTTTGATGGCTTTTTTGGGGGGGAGAGACTTGATTGAGAAATTACAATTTTGACCTGCAAACAAGGGACATTGCTGGGGCTGCATTTAGAAGTTCATAGCATTACGAACCATTACAAGTCAAAACCCTCAAGTCACACAGAGTAGCGACTTGGAGTTCTGTAAGTACTCTGGATTTACTGAAAGAAAGATTAATTCACTCTCCAACTCGAAATCCTGTTGGCAGATGAAGGGGACCCCCTAAGTTTTGTGTCATTTTAATCTTGCAAAAGGGTAGAAGCTGAACTAATGTAGAGCTGCAAGCCACTACCCTTTGTGACTTTCCACCCCAGGACTTTTTTGGGTTCTTAATGCTATAGTTTTTTTATGCAGCCCAGTGAATGTCAAATCAGGTACATTTAATGTATGTTTAAAAAAATCCAGTTTTTTAATCAAATTTCCCCCCATGCCCTCTAAGCTGATGTGCATCTCTTTATCTGATGACCTATATTTACATGTAGCAATGCATGGTTTTATTTAAGACCATGGGACTGACTCTTTCCAAAAAAAAATTGGAGTTTTGTCACTACCCTCTCATCTTCCTGACGAAAATGATCCAAACACATCACTTACATGTACTTTGCATACATCACACAGTGCACATATGTCAGGTTCTGTATCACATACATGCACAAGTAATGCCACTTCAAAGACAAATGAGATACTCAGATTACTTTGTAGAAATCTTTGCAGCTGCTCGGCTAAGGTGAAAGAGACTGCTTATAAAACCTTGGTTAGAACTAAACTAGAATACTGCACCAGCAACAAGGACCCATACATGTACATGTACATGTGCCGTCAAGATCGCAATAACAAACAGGAAGCAGTTCAGCAGAGCGCAGCTAGATTTGTGTGTAGAGATTTTTGATGGAAAAGATATGTTTCTTCCATGTTGACGAAGTTGGGGTGAAAATCATTGGAGGAGTTTAGAGCCATTTCTAGACTCATTGTACATGTACATGTACAGATACAATGTACATGTACATGGGCAGTCCCTAGTTAGGCCCTATCTCAATTTTTCACCTTTTGTCACCTTGCTTGGAATACATATATTTTGAACTCAAATTTCACGATACTGCAACGATATTACATGATGGTACAAAATTCAACACTACCTGGGAAGATTAGTGGAGAAATCTCAGTGATGCACTTTAATGGAAAGGGTCATTCCATGTCAAATCACCCAGTGATTCATTTAGGTATAAGAGGTAATTTTGGATGAAAAAGCTGACATTTCAAGTTTTAGCGCGGTTGGACCAAGTTTTGGCCAATTTAGGTCAAAAATAAGCTTAACTATGATTTTTTAAATGACTCTGTCCCCTTTCAATTAGCTAAATTTGTTGATGCTGGTATCTTCAGAGAGGTGATAGTGTAAAGAATCCAAAGAAATTTCCCATTATATTTTATGTAAAAACAATTTGAATTTAGGACCTTTTGACCAATACTTTGACCTTGAACTAAACCTCGTGGATTAAGTTACTGGTACCTGGAGATGAACTTCAGTGAAAATTACAACCCAACAAGCTCTTACAAAATACTTGTATCAACTGTACTCCACATCTTTGTTTGCTTTCTGGGTGATTTGACATGAAATGACCCAGAAGATTTAGACAAGTGAAAAGATTGAGGTCATCTGACAGCTGTCAAAATGATATCTGAAAAATGATATCTTCCTTGCTTGATCAAGTGATAGATGTAGCGATACAATCTAGTAACATCACTAGAGTTAGCCTGAGTCCCAAACCTGATACATGTAGATCCTGAATTGGTACCCACAACACAGTTCCTGTGAAATTCTATTTTGGCCTGATTTTCAGACTTTTTTCAAGTGCACAACTTTTTAAAAATGCACCCAAAATAAGAAAATAATTTTCTCATAAAATTGTAGTTTGGTACTTGAACATGTATGTGAGTGTTGGTAATAATCAGAATTTATCATCTTCAAAGAAATTCTTATATGTGAGATTTCCTCATATTTATTAACTGCACCACATTAATAGGGTACACTCTGCTGAAGTTTTCCCATTTCTGGACTCCACCAGTTTTGAATTTTGAATAATTTCATGGCATTAAAATTATTCACAAAGGTTGAACAGTATGTACATGTATTGTAAAGATACATTTAAGGTACGAAGGAAATTCTGCCAAACTCCATACTTCCCACTGCAATTCGTTAAAGATCTATATACACGTTCATCTAGCACGCATACTCACACATGCACGAAATGCATAGGAACCGAGTGCCCTTATGCATGCGTGGAAGAGCTGTGGGCGTGAAGAAGTCACAGATAAGGCTGTGTCCGAATGGGCTTCCAAAGATACGGCTACGTGTACATGTAGGTCGATTGTCTGCACGTCTCCATGTACATGTATTTGTAATGGAGTGAAGACCTACATGTAGCTTCAGACAAATGCATAACTGACAGAATGTGGGCTGGGCTTGGAGGCCATTTCACTCATGTGCAAATGCATACTACCACACGAACGTACATGAAGGTCGTTAACGATTGTGATGGGAAGCGTGGAGTTTTGCAGAATTTCCTGCAAAATAAGTTGTTTGCGGGCATATTTAGTAATTTTAACTCAGCATTTATGGAATTCAGGATATAAACACTTGTGAACAACATTTTGAGCTGTCTTTGTCAGGTAAAAATGCGAGAAAAACTGTTGAAAAAAATTTTGCATAGTAGGAGGACTTTCATACCCTGGACGTTAGTCGCAATGTAATGTAGACATTGTCCAACCTGGGTTAAGCCTCTACAAACATACATGTAAAGAGTCTTCAACCCCAAAATTGTTAATCTTTAAAATCATTTATTTGACCCTCATTGTTCACCATGCTAGCAAAGAATGACAACTGATACATAGTTCATTAGTCCCTTACTCCTGATGCTGTGACAGACACTTTGCTCATATTGTTTAGTGTTCACACTTCTACATTGACTACTGTTTAAATAAAAAATGACTAATGAAAGACTGACTGGTACTCCTTGCCATGTCTTGGTCATGTTTTTTTTAAATCCTTTTATTGCAGGTGGAGGGAGGCACTTTGAGATGACACCTGTTACTAGACAGGAATGAACTTTCTGCAAACTTTGGCTGTCTATACAAAATACATATAATAGACAATTTTCACAAAGCCTGTTGGAACTTTTCGAACAAAATACTTTCAAAATTTGCGATAATTGGGCTTTGAGAAGGTTGAGAGAAAACTGGTTCTTAAACATGCAAAAAACAGAATTCATAGTGCCCAATTTTAATTTTATTTAAGTATGTTGTAATTACCTATTAAAAATTCTTAATGGTTTTTTTGTTTATTTTTCTGGACAAGGAATCATTTTATACAGAGGATTCCTTTTCTGATCTTTCTGAAGAGGAACTGTGGGTAGAATCAAGGGAATCAGGTGTAAGCCCACTGTCAGTGCGCCCTAAGAGTGCCCCAAGGGGCACACCAAGGAAGGCAGGATCCAAAAAACCACGTAAGTGTTATGAAAAGCTACCATAATGTGACTCGGGAAGTAATCTTTTAACCCCTTTCTCAGCATGGAAAGCATAGCTGTAATGTCTTGGGCATGTACCGGTAGGTTATCGTTATCATATCAATAGTTTTGTTTATTTGGAAATACACTCACTTGGAACACGCGTTTATGAAATTTGGTAGCTGGTAGCTACTAGTACGTGTAAGAGGTGTGTTTGTTAAAATTGATTGTTGGCCAAATTCTGTTCCAATGTGCTTGTACACTACTTACAATTTTCATGTGTGCACCAGGCATGTGCTTGAGCCTGATTCAATAATTCTCAATCAGCCTGTTGTCTTTGCTGGTGAGGGAATGCTTCTGGTCAGGTACAGTGTACCTGTAGATCAAGGCATAGATGGTGTCTTTGGAATAATAATAATAATTATGATGATAAAAGTGGACATATTTAAAACATATCCGTCATATGTCCAACACAGTAGCCTTTTTCCACATGGACTTGGCATTCAGGTTGGATTAGAGGGAGGGGGGAGACAAGATTCCCAGATTTGCCAAACAGACTCCATTTTCTCAGTGGAAGGTTACTTAAATGCTGTTCAACTGAGCACACCTGAATTTGCCGTTGTTTTCTCACCCTGCCGTGAATACCTTATGGGGGAGGGTCACCTGTTAACCTGAAGGTGCATCAGATGTTTCCATATATCTTGAGGTACATGTAAATGATCAAGTTTGGTGTTTCTGCCTACATCAAGCAATATGCCATATTGATGAGCAAATTTTTCTTGCCTTCTTTTTGCATAATGTGAAAATCGATACAAACTCTTAATCCAAATTCTGTTACTGTACATTCTGCGTGTGAGATCATTCTGTCAGGGCATCTTCCATGTGACTTGATTAAAATTTGCCTGAAAAAAAATTCTTGAAACGTCTTTACCTACATGTACCACATGAAAGAAAGTAACTTATCGGCTTGATATCTGTAATATTTCTCTCATTGTACATGTATCGGTACATGTACCGGTAGCCTCTGACTGCCTCGGTGCTGTACCTTTTTTAGACTTGAAATCAAGTTGGTAATTGGCTGGATATAGTCCACCTTCCTCGCGATGCATATGCGGTGCAGTTTAATAACACACATGAACGGTCAGTGCAACCTCACTCCCCAATTATGCCAGTTTGGCGGTGTCCCATTACTGACTTGAACAATCCACAAGCACTTCTGTGCACCACATACAGGGCTTGCTACCAAAATTGGACAGAGCACTATGATTGGCTAAGAGTCCCGATTATATGAATACATGTATTTGTTTTAGGGGCAGTTTGATCAGTCAGTTGAATGTTATTAGCAACAACAACAGTTTTGCTCTTTGAAGAGGGTGTTTACTTTATTCTGAAAAGATGATTTAACATAAAAGCATGGCTTTTTTACCAAAAAGATAGTTAATAGATTTTTTCATGAGTAGTTATGTATACTTTGTCTTTAAGCATTATATTAAAAGGGATACTATACATGTACAAGATATAAAAGAAAGTGGCACTAATCAAATATATGAATCTATAGATATGAAATGGATGAGTCTCTTATGTACAGTAGCGTGACACTAATGTTGGTGTTCTCCATGGAAACGTATGGATGCTGTGCAGTGTTGCATGCCTGAATATTCATCCAGAGTCAAGTTAATTAATCAAGTTGTTAGGCCGGCACCAAAATCCAGTACTGAACAGCCCAAGACCACGCGTCGTATCTGGGTCAAATCAGCGCGACAAGCTGGATTGCGGGCAACAGTGAACAGGCTCAGTTCTGTGCAGCATGCTTGCTCTTATCAGTTGTTCTGGATGACAAACACAACCCAATTAACCACTTTATTTTAAGTCTATACCTTTTTTGGTACTCACAAATTCCTTGTTTGTTTTAATGGTATCTTTTAAGGCTGACAAATTAATTTTTAGTAAAAGTGGAATGCTGCAAATTGGTGTGAAGGCTAATTATTACTCATGTTTTTAGTTTTTGCCCTTGAAAAATCAGTTAGCTCTTAGTATCTGCAATTTAGGTACCCGTAAAATTCTGACTTTTGATGCTGAATTTTTGATATATTGGAGTCTATCTAGAATACCATTAAAGGTTATTCGAGCTAAAGCTTAAGTATGTTAAAATATTTAAAAGAATGTTTCAAGCAAATTAGATGAGTCAGTGGGAGAGTATTGTTCATGTAAATGTGAATATCGGGATACTGAAGTACCGCTCACTGTTCTACTTTACGTCCGCTTTTACAATTTGTGACTACATGTAGAATCGCCATACCAACAGAGGCCATCATCATCAAAACACAGAGGCAAGCATTTGACTGTATCCTGCAGTGGTACTCAACAATCCTCCAGGGAGTTGTGGTTGCAGAGCCTTCGCCTTGGTACAGGAAGTGAGTTGATTCTTTGTTTTTAATCACCCATTTTGGGCAAGAAAAACTTTTTGGCGAAAACAAGATGTTTTGGCACATTCTTAAACTGAAGTCATACAAATACCAAAGCACAACAAACACTGACACTTCATACATGTAGGAATCATTTATGCAATATTTGTGTGATACCTCTTACTGTAACACCATATTGTGCAATTCTGCAAGGCTCTGCCATGGAGCAAGATTGGTTACACCCACAGGCTATGAACTACTGAGACTGCTGAAGTCCATTACTTGGTCAACCTTCACAGACTTGCTGGACATTGTGCATACAACATGATTTGGAAGTTGAAACATGTAAACGTGTTCCTTGAAAGCATTGACAAAGTCATCAGATGGCTATGTCAGTGGACACTGCCAGATCATGTTAAAGTAGTCTTCTGGTATGAACATATTCATTGTCTTTTTATCCTTTAGTGAAGATTGATTCTGAATTCTGAAATCTAGCATTGTTGTTCTTTATACTTAACTCATACCGTGCCATTATTTTGACCTGAAACGCTGCTCAGAGCAATAAAACGCATGTACAATGGTCAAGGTGCACTTTTAACCCAAACCCTCTAGTGAAGCTGTGACTTAAATCTTTTGACAGCTTAAGTTTGTGAATTTTGTTGCTCACACCCTTGGAATTATCCACTAACCACAGGATACCTTTGGTAAAAATGCACAGTTGTTGCCCTTGTTCTAAATTTGTTCCAGTTCTTGATCACTTGAAATGAAGTCCAATTGTTCTGTGTTGTTTTCCAGTACTATATTTTCAGATGTGTTCTGTTGTGTAAAGTAAAATGTAAGCTTTTTACTGTAGGCCTACAAATGTCATTTCCAGGAAATATTTGGGAAGGAATTTTGTCCAGATTTCTGACCTCCACATTATGTTTTAAACAGTTTGTCAAAAATCATGGGAGCTACAAAATCAAAGAAAATTTGAAAAGGGCAGTACACCACTTACGATGTAAAAAAATATTGTTTTCATGTTCTACCATGTCTACTGTCATATAAACTCTTGCTCCGAACATCTATAGAATCAAAATGCATTTTGAGTATTATAAATTTGCATAACTCCACTTATGCCACATGTGCCTCATAAGACCAATTTCACAAAACTTACACACTAGAAGTCCGCGACTTAATCAGCAAATCAAAGCGTAACTTACATGTACATGTATGCAGTCCGTTTAAGTTGGCATAAGTTGTGCTGAACAAAGCAAAAATGAACGATTTACCTAACTCATGGTGTTCAGTTAAGCCTTATCACTGCTAAACTTAACAAGGCTTATATAAGAAACAAAACTTCGTTGTAGAAGGTAATGAAAAACCTGTTTAGCTGTGAGAGAATTGCTAGATTTTCTCTCCTGTTCTGACTAGAAAAGATGAGAAAATGTTTTTAAATGGCGGGCGGAGGTGATTCAATGCCTGTCTGATGACTGTTGTTATATTGGCAAGGAACAACTGTTTTAAGAGCTGTTTTTGTCCTCATCCAAGAAATTTGATAATATTAAAATGTGCCACAGCTATGCAACTTATCCATGGAAATGGACATAAGTACGTGTACATGTATATTGCACAGCTGCGGCAATAATTTGTGGCACAAGGCTCACACATGGTTCAAAGTTATGCCACTTTTTTCTTTTCTGCATTTACAGAGTCCAAATCATGCAGGCAAGTACATGTACGTGCGCATTTGAAGTATCCATCCACATGCATGTAATTGATTTTGTGTGGCATCAGCATCAAATACATGTATGTTTGTTCCTTGGCTAATGCATTGTTCTTTTACATGAACTAGATTTTTTACACTTTAGCAAAAAATCTGCATGTTGGGTGGTTCTGGCTGAAAAATGGAATTAGCTTAATTTTTTTTATTAAGAGGAAGTTTTGACCCGAACTGGTTAAACCGATCCAGAACCATTGAAAGTGGCATTGGTACTTTTGATGATCCTTCATGTTCCATGTTAAAAGCTTTATTTGGAAAATACATGTAATGGTATGTCCTTCAAACAGGGTGGACTAATTAATTCCATTTCACTTGAATCTTTGGATCAGTTGATCTGCAGTCAGACTGAATAAGTTTTGCAATCAGGAACTAGGAAATGATGGTAGTAGATTCCAGTTTCATAACCTCAGTTCTCGGACTGTTTGTATGTACATCATGTACCTGTGTTTGTCTTTGTTTGCAGTGCTCTCAATGACTGTTTTTTATGCAATGTTTCAAAAAGACCCCCTCTTAGATGCATGGTGAAATGGTTTCTGATACAATTGACCAACAAGGTTTGACATTGGATTTTTGCAAAGTGCAATGGTACATCAATGCAAATGGAATAAGCCATTTGCGAGTTAAATTTGAATAAAATCTGGTGCACTGAGTTATCTGATTGCGCATAAACATAACAATTTGAATTCCCCAGACTAAAGACACTCTTGCTATACATGTACCTTGTGGTTCAGGGCAAGCTTTTGCATGGCGACCACCATCCCTGGAATGGACTGGTCCTTTGTGCCCTTCTTATCCATTGAGAACAGTGTATTGTTGCAAGGCATCTCTTATGTAACTGAGAGATTTGGGTCAAAGTTAACTTGCAAAAGGCTTTTTCATTGCCACATTGACTGGCTGCCACTTGGTGACAGTCCAACAGAAAATCACACTTTACTCAATGCTGAAAATACAGGCACTGAGACTGAAACAAATATGTCAAAACAGAAAAAGCATGTTGTAGTCAGTAATTCTGTGAACTAACTCACATGTGTACCTTTCTCATAGTTTAGCTTGTACCATGTTCGGGTTGCCGAGATTCACAATATACATGTACATTGTATCGTACAAATAATTCACTTCATGTAGCCTGCAGGCATGGTAGGGTTCACTGGCTCCCATCACGTCGATGTCATTTCCACAATTTTTAGCGAAGGAACTAGTGCAACATGTGGGCATACAGTGTACATGTAGCTGCATGTGCTTCACCCACACTGTCAATGCAAGTTCCTTCATGTTGGGTAATAAAATGCTTACAAATAGCAGTGTATGGGACTGCCCAGCACATACTGTATATACATTTGTTATGGGTAACATAAAGTTTGAACTTAACAAAACATGAATTTAAAAGTGAAAAAAAAAATCATGTCAAAGATCTGTAACAGCTGCACAGCTTTGTATGTAGAATGTACATGTAAGTGCAATAGTCAGCAATTTTATTTCTATTTTGAAGTTTTAATATAAAAATTATGAGTTGGCGCGATTCCCTAACTGTATTTTGAGGATTCTGTAAGTGAAAGGATTATCAGCAACTTAGATGTATAATTGGTCCCAAACAATTCAGTAATCTAAAAGGTAACGGTAATTCAATTTTTCATTACATATACATGTAGCTTATTGATACACAGGACATGATGCATAGCATAGGAAGCTTGATAGAGGTGGCAATTTATCAATCTCTGTGCAGTCGACTTTGATAAGGATCGTGTTTAACAATACGACTGTTGTCACAAAATTTATTGAGTTATGGGTGAACCTGGCAATTATTCCTATTTATAATTTTCTCTCAAATCGATATCAGGCTCTTCGCTATCAGAGAGTATGGAGAATTCAAATTGTTATATTCACATGAACTAATAGAATGCAGTGTACCTGATTTTACTTAAATTTAACTCATGAATTGGTGCAGTTTAAATGATACGAAATTAAATCCTCTTAAATGTAAACTATGCAGATATTTTTACTGCATAATCCCATCCCCCCTGTGCGGTTGGAAGTTAATGGGTTGCACTTGAAGTTAATCTTTAAAACTTCTAGGGATTATTGTACAGAATAACCTCAGGTGGGACCTGCAGGTTGATCAGGTTATTTCCAATGCATTATGATGACTCTATACTCAGAGTAAATAGAAGAAAAATCAGGTTGCTGTTGCAGATCTTATCTTACATGTAATTTACAAATTATACATCTGCACATTTTTGGAATTTGGTTTGGTTATATGGTCCTCCAGAATTATGGATGTTCAGGTCCAGATTCTTGAACGAGTATAAAGGAGAGCCTTACACATCATTGCTTACCCAAATACTCCCACATACAGGTATCAAGATTTATTGAACATTTTCAGCGTTGATTAATTGTCACTGAGATAGAGAAACCCTCGTCTTGAAATTTGCAAAGTCTCTTCTCATATCCAGCAGACACCACCACATTTTACACAAAGAACAGAATTCAACATATTTATCACAGCACAAAGATACAAACAATCACCAGTGCTGGCAATGATTCAAGCTCCTCATTAATGAACTTTCACAATAATGTTCTGTAGTTTGCATTAATTCATCACTCTTGGAAATTAGAAAATATGTCAAATGTGGCAGGGACATGACAAAAAAATGGACCCCAAATTTCTAGGATTACCCACATGCACAAAACCTTTCCACTTGTGGGTACTATTCCCAGACCACATATCCTCTGTGTCCATTACATGTATGTACAGTACATATAAAAGTCATCAGGAGCTTTTTCTTTGAATGCAAGATTTTCTTTTTAACCAGGATGGTTTGATGGTTGTTGTGGGAAGGAGATTTTACAGTATTGACGTTACAAGGATGTTTATTAAATAGACATAAATACAACATTTACATTTTTCTACTTGCTAATACTTGTAGCTAGATACTGATATAAAAGAAGTAAAATAATTTCCAGAAGCAGCTCTTCGTTCATCTTTTAAGATTGTTTCAAATTAAACATCTTTTTCCATTTTATTTGAATGTACGAGTTTGTAGTTTGCTTTGAAGAAAACATACAATTTTTTACAAGTTGGAAAATATTCCCTTGAATAAAATTTTAATTCCTGTTTCAGTGTGAGCCAGATGAAACCCCTTCATGTTAATTTAATACATGTATAGTGCAAAATCTAGACTAGCACTACCATGAGTAAGGGTGTCTTTTTTAAAATGCATTCTACTACAAGATAGATGTGCAATCAATTTACAATTCTCTTAATATGTTTTCTCTAAATCAGGACTCCATAAACAAAATAGAGAAGAAATTTATTTAAGTCAGTGCCTCATATTTCTTAAACGTTAGATACATGTAGCTGAGCACGAGCAACTAATTTATGTTGGAATGCACAGTCTTTGTACACATGTGCATGTACAGTATGTGTGCTGTCACACAGATGAGAAGATTTCCACCAGCTCAAGTCAGGGCAGACACGGGCTACAAAATTCTGTTAATAATATGACACTCGTTGTATTTGTAATATAAATTGCATACACTGTTGAAAGCCTGAGAGGTGGATTGCGTGAGCCAAGACCTTACCCTTCAAACATTGTCTTCTTGCTGTTCAGATTTAACAGGTAGTGGTAGGAGCAGCAACTACGCTGGCCAAGCTGGAACTACCAAAGCAGGCCTTGATAGCTGTAGTGATTACCTGAAAGAGACTGTGTTGGGCATGACATCACGAAGACATCAACGAGGCAACACAATGGAAGGTACAGTTAAGACAAAAGGTTTACTTACACCTGGTAGAACAAAAACAGTTTTCCTCTATTTCACAACTTCTATCATTCCTACCATATTTTCTTTTTATGAGGACGGACAAGATGGGTCTCTACTTAACCGTTTCCTGCCGGGTGCAACGATTTTATCAGAGCCAGGGTTAGACATGTCATTTTTGCACCCAGTGATTTTCATGTGAAAAACGAGAGAAAAAGTTTAATCAAAGCTCTTGTCTTTGTGGAGCACATTGCGTGGGTGAACTGGGTGTGTGTAGGTTGGTTGTGTGTGTTAGGCACGGAGAACTCCTCAGCACACAGTATTATTAATGTGGAAATGTTAACTCACCCTCTCTATTTGTCACTGGCAAGAGGGCACGTGTGCATGGACTGCATTTGGTCAACATGTACATGTATATCCATTTATATGAGTAGCCCATTGGTCTTGTGTGTATTTTCTGGTAGAATGTGTGGAAATTCACCCATTTAAATTTTCTATACCTGATGGTCTCCCTCAGAACCACTGAATAGGAACTCCAAGGGTGTTCCCAACTACAAGCCCCAGGAGGACATGTATGATGATATCTTGGAGCTAAAAAAGGTAAGGGGCAAAACTTGATGATTAAATGATTATGCATCAGTTTGGCAAATGTATTGAGTGGCTAGTTGTGGGAAAAGTACTTCTGTTAAATTGCTCTTACCTGATACTGCTGTTAACTTCCTTTTAGCAACAGTGTCTGTACTTAAGTACAGTCGACTCTCCGTACTACCAGCTCGGGTAAGATGAGACTCCAGATTAGACGAGCATATTTGTCTTTCCCAACTGAATTGTGCACATTCCTATGAGGGAAAAAATGTGTAGTTCGAAGTCAGATGTTACAAGATTTCGGTTAAGAGGAGCATTTTTAGTGCACTAGCCGAGTGCAAATCTGTTGTCATCTGTCTATTTTGCACAAGCTTTTTTGAAGGCAATTTGTCAATCAGCCAGTCCATTCAATTTTGAAAGGTGCTTCCGTAATTTATGCGTGTACAGTAGAACAGCGCTGTGGTTTTCCCTCACCGAATCGAGCCGTTTGTGTCCAGAGAGACAAACAGTGAGTGTTTGCGGTTCCCGTACCCAACGTAGAAATTCTGTGTGGCAGCTCTCATACTGCCTGAACACAAGCGAGTGCCTCCAAAAGTGCTACAGTATTTAGGACAGTGGTGAACAAAAGAAATCTTTTGTTTGATTTCCCCATCCCACAAAATTCTCCAAGACCAAAGTCCCCCCAAGAAACTGATAAAATTGTGTTCCATATCCAAACACCCAGCCCAAAAACTGCCCACCCTCTGTCTAAAAATTGTTACCCATTCCCCACCGCAACATGAGAATATCACCCCTTCCATTTTTTTTCTAAAAATTTTCAATTTCAGAAAATCATGACTAAACCATGGTTTTCAGTTTAAGAAAATAATTAGCACAAGTTTTAAAGAAAACAGTGTATCCCTCGCTGATAATTTTTCACGAAACCCACACGCCTTTCCAAAGGAAAATCCGATACTCGCCCTCTGCTGTCCACACCACCAATAGCTGGTTTCCTCGCATTTTTATGTGCACCAAGCACAACTCTGGTGTTGGTTACCAACTAAAATGTTAATGTACTTACGTTACGTGCAATGTGCGTGCATGTGGATCTCATCACAGTGTGCGGGGCTGGGGACATGTCGCTCCGAATCAACATGACTGGTGGAAATTCCACTTCCTCCGTTCTTACATTTTATAATTATTCTTTATTACAAGTCTTTATTCATTAAATTGTATCTCACTTTCATAAACAAACTTTTTAAAATCAAATTCATGTAACAAAATGATACCATGCGACTTTAAACAAAAAGTTAAGCACGCTTGTATTTGTACACATGTACACTTTACGTACGGTCGATTCGTGATACATACATCGAGCTGGATGGCAGGTTTCGCGTAAGACGAGGTCTGATACACAAACTAATTTAGTAAGTCCCAAGGCCCTCGTATTAACGAGAGTCAACTGTACATGTACATGTAGACAGCTGTGGGATCATAACCTTTCTTTAAGAGCTGTGGACTCTGTCCGATTTCCCACCTTGAAAATTGCAACAGAATCCACAGGTGAATTTAGGATCATGCATGTCATCAATCAAACCGAATCCAATACAGCTGATTCAGTCACAAGCCATAGCATAGTGAAGGTATACAGCATACCCTGCATTAACCTCAAAATACATGTAGTACAGTTTTGGCTCAGCATTTTGTTGTACATTCATGTATCTGTATCAAAGATTTAGCTGAATAAAGTAATACAGTCGAACCTTGGTATACGTGCACTGTTTATACAAGATTCTGCTTATAACAAGGACAATTTTAAGTTCCAGTCCTTTGTTTTTCATTGTTTTCATTCTTGATAATACAAGGTTCCTCCTATAACTAGGTAAGTTACCAAGTCCGAAGGACCTCTTATTAATGAGATTCGCCTGTATTTGTATCTACCTCTTTCAAACCACTCAACAAGAAACCCTCCATTCTCAAAGGTTGTATCAGCAAGTGGTGATACATGTATGTCACTATTAAAATTGAGTGCTAACAAAGCAACTGTGTACTGTGAACCCATTGTCTTGTGGTCGTATGTTTTTAAAATCTGTCACTAAACTGTGAGCTGGTCTTTGTTTTTATTAGCAAAATAACATCTTGAGGGCAGAAAGTGAGCGGGTGAAGGCTCGGAATCGGCGATTGGAAGATGAGCACCTCAAGAAAGAAAGAACAATTGAGCAACTTTTGGATCCATCAAAGGTAGGACAAAACTACTGCACCTATTGTGAGACCATAATATCCTGCTTATTATTTCCTGATGGCACCCACTCATAAATCATTCATTTGACTACCATTGAGGGAGGGGTGGGATCTTGCTGGTCTTTTACACACTGTTTCATGTGCATAATTGTGCAGTAAACCAAATGCAGTGAAGAGGACTGCACAAAAGACCCTGGGTCATTTTGTGCTGACAACCTACTGTGTACACACTGAACCTGTGCATGTTTGAGTTCCATATAGAAAATACATGCTCACCAATGACTGTGGGCATTTGTGCACATTTGTGCTGTAAAACCAAAGGAGGGTTAAGTAAACTATTAAAGTAATGTGTGATAACTAAGATTTGTGAGCAGTGTCAAAAATAAAGATTTTTCAGCTTCAGGAGACGCTTGCTTTTGTTATGCTGTGTTACCAAATTAAGACTCAGATTCATAATTGTATTTGATTATGTTGCATGATTATTTGTATATGTATTTAATTTAAAGGTCACTGGATATGTCTTTGAATACAGAAAAATCAAAAGAGATGCTATTCCTCGGGTGTGCGGGTGTGCCCATTGAATGGTACCATTCACCCTCATGGCCCACGTGCTCTGCATAGCAACACAGGCCATCCAGCGGAACAATGCACTGTGCTAAATCCTGGCACAAAGAGGAAATTATGCAACACCACATAATGAGGGTTCTTTATTGGGCAGCATGCGTGGCTGCAATTAATACTCACACATTAATGGAGGTTACTTGTCAGATTAGATTTGACACAAGACTGTCATTCTTTGGGGTGTACATGTGTAGTAAATAATGATATGAATCTTTAAAGAATTTTGAAAACAAAAAAAATGAAAAAGTGCCCAGCCCAACAGTCTGAACATTGATAATTGGCCGGCTCTAAGTGGTTAAGCATAATGATAGTTCAATACAGAGTTAACTCAAGTGAATGCATAGACAGTACATGTGCACAACACAAAGTACATGTACATACACTCATTATACAGTGTTTGATTTTGAGTGACAGACTACTTTTGGTAAATGTTGTCATTGGTGGGTCACAATAAAGATGAGCCAACACCCTTCAGACAGTTGATGCCAGTGTTTGTGCTATCTCTCAGGATTGATGTTTTCATGATTTTTGAAAAACTAAGGTCTCTTCATTGTAGCCTCCGGTTTGACGAAGTCGTCAGCCTCAAACTTCTGTTGTTTCATGGAGACCATCATATCTACCAATTTTCAAGCAATTACAGCAAACTTTGCCACAGGCTTCATTTTTCAAGTTTTTTAACCTGTCGCTTGAGAGCGCTCAAGAATTTTACAATGTCACCAGGCCAAGTTTTGAACAATGCTACAATGTATTTTGCCGGAGACTACCACTGTTGAAAGTAATTTATATCTATCACCATTAAAATAATAAGCTCTTCCTGTTTTGAGAAGAAGCAAAGGTCATATGATTTTAGGTACATGAGAAAAGATGATGACTTACAAGTACTTACCACTTGCTGCAAAAACCAAAATGAGGGATTGCATTATTGATTTTTTATATGAATTGTTAAAGATTTAAGATATCAAACTTCAATTGCTAATATGTTTTGACTCCAATTGATGTCATCATGAAATCGTGGTTCTGTTTACATCCTAGAATAATGGTCGAAGTATCTTTTAAGCTTGAACGGAATTGGAATTGCTTAAAAGCAGAACAAAACAAAAACAAGAGTTGTTTTGGCCAGTACCCAAAATAGGTCCCCCCCAAAAAACAACTCCAAACACAGACACACTTGCTGTCACTGTCACCTAGAGCATTTGGACCATCTTGAATAGTAGCAGAGCACCACATGGAGAAGATAAGCAGTGTCCTAGCCTAACATGCCTAAGGACATTTCCTTTTTCTTGTTGGAGATACGGTACATCTAAAACATTTGGGTTCCAGTTAGAATGGACGAGATTTATTATGATAAAATGAAGGTTGAAGAACATAAATGATCAGTCCAGTTCTTCTGATAAGGTACACTGTAGTTAAAACAAACATTCAAGTCAAATTACGTCGTAGGAGGAGCCCAACGTAAATTTCAAGCAAATATCAAGCAAGCTCTGGAAGCCACCAATGGCATCCCTGATAAGTCTACTGTGCTACAAAGACAACATTACCAAAATGAATGGTAAAAAATGGCAGTATATAACATTAAGGTCTCTAACCTACAGCATGTGAAATTGCCTTATAAACTGAGCACCTAAACTAGATAGGTTTGCGGTAGCACCATGGATATATCTCTTTGTGAGCATGTGGGGTTCTGAAAAGAACCGGTGGTACTCAACGTTTTGGACAGTATGCTTTCACGATGGACAGAGCAAACAGTCTGAAATGTTGAGTACCGGTACCACTGAACCCCACATGCTCCAAAAGAGATATATCCATGGTGCTCTGCAAACCTACTGTATCTACCGGTAGTTTACTTACTACCTCCACCATGAAAGTTTTAAATCTCAAACTAGGCAAAAAGACAAAATGTCTGATTTTTCTTTGGTTGTTTTCTTCAATTTGGTCCCTAGTAGAAACGAAAGAGGATGCAACAGTTTCCATCAGTGGCCTAAAGACTTCAGGGTGATTTTTGTAGGACCACAAGAAAAAACAAAAAAGCAAAAATACTTGATTTCCAAATACATCTGAAACCAAAGGTTTGGTTTGAACATATCACACTTATTGACCTTTATCACATAGTCTTCAAGCATCCCTGGTAAAAATGTAAGTACTGAAAATGTTACTGTAAATGGTATTAGTGCAATAGAACTTATGTTTGTGGGAGTACATGTACTTCTATGTGAGTTGAAAACACTGATGACCGTTCCTCAAAAAATGCATTAGTCAAACCCAAATGAAGAAAGTTTGTATTTTTTCCTTCCCTTTTCAGGGTGATGTTAGAATGACTTTGACAAGCAAGCAACCAGACACTGCAGCAGTAAGTACTGAAAAGACAGTCCCCAAGATAACAGTGTTGGTCAGTAGATTTATTTTAAAAAGCTGACAACTAATTTCAATTGAGTTACACTGCCATATGTGCATATTAGCTGGTGTTTATTTTGTTGAACAATTTTCAAAACAGTAAACCCGAGGCAATTTTAAAAGACAAAGGATAACATTGTAGTGATGCAGGGTTCAAGTGCTGGATGCTGGTGCTGGATGTTTATTTTATCCATGTGGAAGTCACTTTGCGTTGTAACTTTGAGTTGTAACTAGTCATGAGTCATTAACTTTTGTGACTTGAATCAAGTCATTCTAATGTAGTGACGCTAGTTAAGTAATAGGGTAAGGAGGCTGATTGGAGTTGAGTCACAGTATGTAAGTGAGTTGAGTTTAGTCAGGTATTTTGGCTCGAGTCAATTTAAAATTTTATATTAATTTAATTCCCTTTTGAAAAAACTCTATACCTCACACAATTCAGGATTTACACACAAAAGAGATTTTGCTTTATTGGAGGGAATAAACAAGCCAACCAATATGAGAAATATGAAGTAAATCCAGAGAACACCAATTCAGATGGCAATAAATTAAAATAAGAGATTTACAGAAAATGCAGGATCCTGTTGAGTTAGAATACACTTTGAGCTCAAGGATAAAATGGTGCCAAAGTTGTAGATGTAGAGATGAGTTGTGACAAGTCGTTCCAAGGTGGGAGAACAGGAGTCCCTTTTTTGGGTAGCCAGTTGACAAAAGTGAAGAGCAAAAGTTCAGCCGAAAAAATGTAACGCAAAGGAATACTTGCGGATCTTGCAAGGTTAATGCTGGTGATTAATGGCACAGATGCCTTGGTGTACTTGTGCTGTGTCTGCAAGTCACAATAGCTCAGTGGCTGGGATGCCTCGGGACAGCTTTTAGGTGGACTGCGGATACTCCCTTCCAGGCCCTCTTTCAGAACATGCAGTTCAGTAACTAAGATAGAGAGCATAGTGGTCCATGCCACATTACTAATATAAAACATATGTGAGGTCAGACCAACGCAACCGACTTTCTCTGGCTTACGTGCTTTGGTAGCTGTACATCGCATATGGACCTCAAAATAAAATACTGGGACCATCTTGCATGTAATTTAACATGTAAAGGGAAAATATATCTGAGGCACTGACTTACATGTAGAACAAATCTTAAAACTAGACAGGATCACTCCAGGAATACATTTATTAGTCCCACATATCATGAGGTAGGAATCAATTGGTGAAAACTCCAACTCTTAATCAGACTGGTTATATATATAGGTATATGTGAAAACAAAGTCTAAAGCTTGACCAATATACAATTCATATCTCTAACTTCTGATGAATTCAATGCACATCAGAATCTATCAAATAAGCATGAAACCCTGTTCAAATAAACCATAGTCATCGAAAAGCATTACAAAAGCATTAGTCCAAATTGTAGGACTACAGTCAGTCTGTCACTTACACCATGGATATGATGGGTGATAACTCCTAACTTACACATCTGTGGCATGTTCTCCATAAAATGGACCAAAATGCAACTTCGGCTGTCCTTTTTCGAAACTTCTAAAAGAGTGATTTTGATCACGTAAAATACAAATTAGCACCTTCAGATTTATAAAAATAATTATATGGGGATAATTAGGCATAATATGTATTTATGGTGGACATTTGGTTGGCTACCAGTGCAAATCAAATGGAGTTGAATTCATTTAAAGTTTTCATCAAAGTGTTTACACAAGAGGACTTGATTTCAAAACTTGTCTCAACAAAAAGGAGAATTCAGTGTATTTTAAAGCACCTAAGAAATAACTTTTAAAAAATATAAGCCACAAAAAAAAGAGCACAAAATTGACAGAAAATGATGAGAAAAGTTTGGCTGTCTTCATCCTCTTACCGCTTCTAATCACTCTCACTATACAAACATATTTGCCAGGTCTTGTATATTTCGACCACCAAAAATCATCTTGAAGTTTGGCTGCATCAAAAATTTATAATGAGTACAATATGTTCATTGCGAACGTCATATTTGACAGAATTTTGATGACGTTCAAAAATTTTGACAGAAACTGCATGATGTTTGAGAATGCCGAAAATGCTGTCACATGTAGTGTTTGAAAATTCCATGTGCGATTTTCATTTTGCCGGTTATTCTGGAGATAACTCCGCTGAAAATAACTAAACTAACAACTCTGAGTATTAGATTTTCATCATGAATCATATTTTATGTCTCGAACGTTATTTTTTTGCGAATATTATTCAGAATAATGGATTTTCTTTTGAGAAAAATTGTTCCGAAGAGAAAAATCGTGGAGCGTTGCCATTCCTTGGAGGGGTTCATGAATATCGAATAAAAAAGAGGGCGCACTATCTGGGTTGATGTCAAAGGTCAAACAGGCCACGGTGCAGCAAAATGTTTCTCTAATGTCACCGCGAAAGATTGATGGAAGCCAAAAAATCGCCACGATCGGTAATTTGGACTGCGGTTTTCGGGAACATACTTGAAGAAAATGTAATCGGTCCAGTCGTAAAAGAATGATGGTTTGGCTGTGCTTTTTGCATTCTTTTATAAAGCTTGTGTTGTACATCAATATATAAATTTTACTCGCTTTTTTTGCAGTCGATTTTTTTTTACACTAATGACAGAATCGAATGACATTCGCGACTGCCGACTTTGGGACCCGATTAATTGTGAGAGATACTTTTTAATTTCGTGGTTATGGTTTTAATATGTGTAAATATTATCACCTTTCACCACATATAAATCTGTGTAAAATAACCTCAGGGATTATCACTCCTCAATAAATTCTATTGGCTTGGATGTCCGTCAAAATTGCTAACAATCGAGACTTTAATTAACTCCAATTAAGTTGAAAGGTTGATACGGTCATCATTGTTCCAGATGTCAGCCATGACTTCCCTTATTACAAACATTGGAAATTAATTCACTGCTGTTCACTTCAGGAAAAATGAACCCCCAAAGTTGAACATTATCTAATGGTCCATATTTTGAGGAATCTGTCATATACAAAATCTGCACATATTTCTCAATGCAGTGAAGGGCACAACTTATTCCCAGCCTTCACTATAAAAAGTTATAAGTCAAAGTGATTGAAAGGTACACTCAAACCACCTCAAATAATTCACTAAACACGTGTCTTAAGCTAAATGTAAAAGCAAAGCTTTCTGAGGAAACATCTCTTTTGGATCTAGTCTCAGAACATTACTTGCTAGTGGAAATTATGAGATACCCCGAAACTTCAAAATCAAAATTTGCTTGGACTTCTCAAAATACCCCTAAGTCCAGACTTCATAAAACCAATCTGTATACTTCTGCTCATAGTTACAAGAAGAGTCACAGTGAAAAATGCAGTGACTAAATCTCAGAAAAGACACACAAATAGGAACTCAAGCTAATAAGATATAGAGCCAACACTCGTGAACATGAGGGGAAGACTTGGGTTTTGAGGTCCTCTGGTTCAAAGAAAAATAGTGCAGAACACAGACAAAATTTGGCAGGCATGTAGTCAGCACTATGAATGTTTGGAATGCCAAGCTTGCGAAAACTCTGGGGCAGACTGCCACCCAGAACATGCCCTCGACACATGACTAGCTCAGGCTCTCATTGGACAACTTAAAAAATGTCACACTTGACTCCAATACTGATTGGTCATTTAGTATCTAGGCAGATTAGCACTCAGCAGAAGTTTACGGCTTTCACAGCTTTGGTAAGGTGTGAACAATAACTAGGGATTATTGTGTCCCAACATCCTTCTGATCTCCTGTAAAATTTACCGGGAGGGTACACACTGGTGTACTTGTCAGAGATTAAAGGCAGTGGATACAACGAACATCCTGTGATCTCCTAGGAAAGCAGGAACATTAAAGATAAACTAAAGAAAGAGCAGGCTATTTGACAAAAGGAATAGGCAATAGATCAAAGGTTCACCACTGGAACACTGCTTACCAGTAGAAAAGTCAAAAACTCAGAAAAGAACAAAAGAAAACATTGTCTTAAAAAAAAATGAAATTATAACCCAAGACCTCTTTTGGGACGGGGTTACAGACACAAATATTTGAACACATTGTAGTAAATAAATGCAGGAGAGAAAGCCATTTTTAAGCATGATTTAATTTACACTCTGGCTATTACATGTGGTTATACCACAGGTTACTCTTGATAGAAATAAGGAGGGGTGGTACATGTAGCTGATCTTCAGCTTAGTAAATAAAGGCACAATTTAAGTCACACAAATCTTCTGTTTATATACATGTTGGTGTTTCAGAATACCACTTCTGACAGTAACTTGTCTGTAAGTTGAACCGAAGTTGCCATTTTTAGCTTCAGATCTACATTTTTGTTGTTATTTTGTCGAAGCCAAAACTTACATTTCATTGCATTATGTCAATCTGTCCTTGATAAGTACACATGGGCCTGTGTCCATTTGAGTTTTGATATCAGTTTTTGTGCGAAATCACGGCAGAAAGTTAGCTGTTCTGCGAAGAATCACCTGAACAGTGATGAAACCATGAATTGTATTTTTAGTCTGATACCAGGTTTGTATTATATGCTAGTACAGAACCAACAGGTTGGAGTAAGTAACACTGTTTATGTTTGTTGCATCATGCAGGAAGGGCAACAGTCGGCCCCTTCATATAGTGTACATATATGCATGATACCGTTGCACAACATGACAACAGAAACCGATATTGTATGTCATCACAAATATTTTTTTGCAAAGAAGTTAATTTTTATTTTTGCCACCTGAGTTTTATGAGTTTGTATTCAAGGCAGTACTGCTATGCTGGTAAAGGACTCATGTCGAGTTGATTATTTACCCATTGGGATTCAAGTTGTGTTGAGTCACCAGAAATTGTGACTAGAGTGGCAACTCCAGTTGAATCATTAACTCATGTCATTATAACTCTGCTCGCCCATACCTTCTTTTCCACCCATTTAAAGCATGGCAACAAACATGTAGCTATCTATTTTTGTTGATTTGTGTATTTCATATGACCTCAGGAATAACAGCACCATGATGATCCATTTGATTATTTCCCTTTTTAGTAGTCCCACTAAATTCAACACTGCAGGAAACCAATGACACGTTCTTTTTATCTCACCTTTCATTGGGTATCAAGCCCCATGTATTTAAAAGATGGTGGTTTGGCTTTACATGTACCTTTTTGGGCAAATTTTCAAAATCTGTGGAATTTGGAAGGATCAAGGAGGGTCGATTGAGTTGGTTTGTAAGGCCATTGTTTAAAATTTCTTCATTACCGTTTGAAATTTCCAATCTTCATACATACACTCATTAGATTTCTGACTGTAGTTGTTATTTGTTTCCACAGAAAATGAACAGCCTAAAGCAGAAAGTAGTCAAGCTGGAGATGGTTCTGAAAGACAGGGAAGCAGAACTTAGGTAAGAGCAAAGGTCAAAGTGTACTTACTACATTGCCTCGTGTAAGGGAGCTTGTCCACAAGGTCACTACCGTTTGGCCACACACTGTCACCACAATTCGTCCCTGGACTACAGAGACAGTGACTTTGCCAGACAAAAATTCACTCGTTCAAAGACAAGTTAATAAGCCAGCCCCAGTGACAAGCACTATTGTTACATTGATGACTCTTGAATTATGCATGCAGTGACCATTGTCAACGCACACATTCTGTGTCCTTCAGTGTGTTCTGAGGTCTCTTACAAAGTATTCTCTAACTTTCAAATAATGCAAATATCATAAAGCGGATGCAGTGCATGTAAAGATTGGGCATCCGGGCACCTGTAAAGTTAAAGATACATATTATAAATAAATAACACCCCCATTCCGTCAGTAACATTGTATAGGATGCATTATTTTTCAAACCCAACAAAGCTAATCTATCTTGCTAAAATACCAAACTGCTGACACACTTGGAGCGGACTTCAGCTTTAATTAATTGAATGGACCTCTGCTGAATAATCAAAGAAAATATTTGTAACATCAACAGGATAGATAGAGTTTCCTTATTGGCGCAAGAGGATGCATTAACCATTAATCCTAAACATGATGGGTAGCACAAACCAGTGTGGCTTTTCAACCCTTAACTTTGTATGGGAATCAAAGATGTTCATAGAAAGATGCTTTGGCACTAAGCTTAAAAAAAGTGTGAATAACTTTTGCAACCAAGATTTGAGGAACTGGAAACAATCGATTGGAGATTGGCATGCAGCATGTGATGAAACCCAAATCTGAATTTTCGGTTATCCGGTTTTGCATCTACAATCCGATTTCAAATTTCAAAACTGGTTATCTGCTACCAAAAAACCGAAAATTGACAAACGTTTACCCCACCAATTGTTGCCTTTGATACCGGAAAAAAGGTATTCCACCCAATACTGGTTGTCCACAACAGACTGGCTGCTTGTCAGCACAAACATACTTCTATATCATTATGCAACAATCATATCCATACATGTAGACTGTCATTTCTACACTACATGCACAGCCAGAAGAGTCATTTTAGCTAATGGGCTGTGGTGCACATTTATTGACTTGTCACTACAAACTGGATTCCAAATTAACAAGTGTCGCACACTCAAAACAATCTATGGGGCTCTCAGAACCCACTGTATGCAAACCAACCCAAATGATAATGCAACAGATGGACTGGCTCCCAAAGACAAGGCACATGACCCAACATAAAAAATTGTTATACAACTGTACAGGAATCGTTGCAAACAATCCCAAAGTACTGACAATTTAACCCTAGCCCACTGACATGTCACCTGGGGTACAGGCTTCAGTACTGCAAAATACCGGTACTACATTGAGCCTGGAGGACCTTATGTTACAAATTACTTCTTCTGGCTAGGGCATTTCCATTGTTATTCGCACAGAGAACAATACAGTCATGTATTCATAGTGCCACAGCACTGTACGGTACCTTGCCTTAGTAACTGTATTTTATGACTTAGAGAACAATAACGTCATGTACCCATACAAGACACAGCACTGTATGCTACATTCTACTACTAAGTATTTTATACATGTAGCTGGGTGGAATCGTCCAGATCAACAGCACTTGTGTAAAGCCTTAGGTCACCCTCCTGATTTGCCAATTTTTTTGCATTTTTGAGGGTTACCAAGGCAATTACAAAAAATCCAGATGGCATCAAGGCAATTGTACATATATAACTGATTTAAAAAGTGCAATGTACATCTTTGCGTTACTGACCTATTGCAACATGCATATGCAAAGTCTAGTAAGACAACTTTGAACTTATGGTAGGCAGCACAATGAAATGCAACATGTACAGTGTACACCTTCATCGTCGTCGTGGCAGCTGGTCGAGATTGACCATGGCGTCCTCATCACTTCTGACATGCCCTTTGATGTGAGATCAGCCCAATGCAGGCATGGAAAACACAACTACATCGACTGCATACTAGAGGAGGGTCTTGGGTTGAGTCTGGTAGTGAAACAGCATGGCGGCATCAGCATCTTGCTGTGTCTGCGGCAGTACGTGCATCCTCAGTGGCTACTCTGCCAAGCCGAATTGTCCATCTCCATTGGGGGCGGCAAGTTGACTTATCCTCCCAGGTAGAGATATCAATATGACATGTTGTCAAAGTTCGCTTCAGTGTGTCCTTGTATTGGGTTGCCCGTGATGCCTCTCACCACTTTGCAACTCAGAGTAGAATACTGCCTTCGGCAACCTTGAATCGTCCTTCCTGACAACATGGCCAATCCATCCTCGATCATTTGGATGACACTGGGCATACCGGCTAGCTGCAGCACGTTGGTGTTCAGAGTCCTATCTTGCCATGGGATGCCCAGGATGAGACGCAGGTGCCGAAGTTGTACCTGATACAGCTTTATAATGTGACGTCTGTATAGAGTGAAGGTCTCTACAGCATAGAGAAAGTTGGCCAGGACCACTGCACGATAGATCTTACATTTCATGGAATACTGAATGTCTTGCTGTGACCATAAACGGTGGTGCAAGCGGGAGAAGGCTGCCCATGCAGCCTTAACTTGGGCCTTGATCTCTGAGTTGATGCTGCCGTCAGAAGTTGTAGAGCTCCCAAGGTAAACAAAGCTATCAACCGTGGTCAGTGGAGTACTATTGCACAAAACCGGCGGTATAGCCCTGAGTGATGGAGCAGGTGTGAAGACCACTTGAGTCTTTTTAGCATTTATGGAGAGACCAAGATCACAAGCAACACGTTTAAAGATGTCGAATGTCTTCTGCTAGTTACTGTGACTATTGGAAACAAAGGCTGTGTTGTCAGCGTACAGGAGCTCATGAACTAGCAGAGTGCGGACTTTGGTTTTAGCTTTTAGACGGGATAGGTTGAAGACTTTTGCCGGTCTAGTGCGGATGCAGATATTTTCTGCTATGTGTTGCTTAGTTACATGTAACTCAAGCACTGCTGACAGGTATTTGTGAAAAGTATGGGTGCCAATGGACACCCCTGTTTTACTCTGTGAGACTGGGAATGATTCCGAGACTTGCCATCTGAACGGACCCTGGCAAACATGCCATCATGAAATTGCCGCAGTAGAGAGATAAACTTGGGAGGAATCCCATATCTAACCAGGAGGTGCCATAGGCCTTCTCTTTTGACGGTGTCAAATGCTTTTGTGAAATCAACAAAGAGCATGAGGAGTGGTTGTTGTTGCTCGATGGCTTTTTCCTGGAGTTGCCGCAAGGTGAATGGCATATCCATGGTGCTGTGCTTTGGCCTAACACCGCATTGTAATTCTGGCAAGATGGCCCCTGCAAATGGCTTAAGGCGATGTAATTGCAGCTTTCCTAAGACTTTGCCTGGGATGGACAAGAGCAAGATGCCACGGTAATTCCCACATTCACGACATTCCCCCTTAAGCTTGAAAATTGTAACGATAGTTGCATCACGATATCCAACAGTGGCTGAAGAACTCCTGGAGGGCATCGACCAGCCTCTCACCGCCGGCTTTGATCACTTCCATTTGGATGCCATCTGCACCTGTTGATTTGCCATTTGCAGAGGGGGAAATAGCGGTCACAACTTCATCACGACTCGGTGGGTCATCTAAGTCATGCTGAACTGGTTGTTGTGGAATGGAGTCAATAAGATCAAACTTGACTAGCTGGGTAGTATTCAGGAGACTATGAAAATGCTCTTTCCATCGATGGAGGACCGATAGTCGATCACAGTGGAGTGTTGAGTTGTCGGTGCTTAGCAGGGGTGCTGCAGCAGAGCTGGTTGGGCCGAAGACTCCATTGAGGGATTGGAAAAGGTCAACTTGGTCGCCAGTCTCATCGCAGGCCTGAATATCCTCAGCAATTTGAGTCCACCAGTTATCATGCATGTGAGGCAGTTCTCCTTGGACAACTGCACTGGCTCTGTTGTAATGCTGTCGGTCGGCATCTCGATGTTTGCATCGTTCTTGTTGAACCAATCTCTATTATTCGTTTTGTGAGGACCAATGATTCTTTGAGATGGCTCACGAATGGCATTGGCGAGTTGAGCCCAGTAGGAGTCTACAGACTCATGATAAGGGGTAAGTTTTGTGAGTTAGTCACTGATGGCAGAGTTGAGCTCAGTGAAGACTTCTGGGGAGTGGAGCTTGCCAACCGCTAGGCCTGGCTTAGGTCTAGGGGCAATTCTAGGTTGGTGAGTGCAGAGCTGCAGCTTAGTTTTCGAACGTATCAGCATGTGGTCTGTCAGAAAATCAGCACCGCGCATTGCGCGGGTAATTCAGACATCAAAGAGATGTTCTCTTCTGGTAATGACAAAATCCAGCAGATGCCACTTCTTAGATCTAGGATGTTGCCAAGAGTTGTAGTGATGATTTGATGAATTGAAAAAGGCATTGGCAATAGCCAGTTGAAATTCGGTGCAAAGGGCGAGGAGCCGATCGCCATTTGAGTTACTTTTACCTTGGCCAAAGTGCCCAATAACTGGAGACCAGATCGCATGGTTTGACCCCACCCGGACGTTGAAGTCTCCAAGAAGAATAATTTTATCCTTGTCACATGCTGAAGGAAGCAGGCTAGACAAGGCTTCATAAAGCTCATCCTTAGCCTCCTCTGGGTAGGCAAAGTAGGAGCATAGGCTGCAATAACAAAAAGATGATTTCCAAGTTGTAATTGGATGCGCAGAGATACCAGCCGGTCTGATTGTAGCTTTGGTAAGGCGGCTTTGCAGAAAGGTTGAACTGCGGTTTGACCGAAGTCACCGCGGTTTGTCCAATCCCTAGTTACAAGCCGACAACCGCGGTGTCCCGCCCACTTTACATATCAGTGCAACTGACTATAAAGCCCCTATTGTTATTTAAATACATGCAGACCGCGGTGATCGCGGTCGGCTCCACAGAGGAATTAGCAACTGACTGCGGCCACCGCAGTGACATTCCAAAGCTGTCTAGGTACTTTTCAGGAAGTCGGCATACCGACTCCAATATTTCTCGGACATTTTTTAAGGGGGAAAAAATGAGCACATTGTATGTCACTGTTTTTCTCCCAGGAACATACTTTTACTCCGGCCGTGTTGTTTGTGTTGTTGGTTTGCAGTTCTGGGAAATGGTCTCCGTAACGTATACGTAAAGCACTATTTTTGGTTGAGACCTGTGAGTGATGAAAAATGCAAAATGCCAACGAAGTTTTGATAACGTTAATAACAATCTCATGTAATAAACTGAAGTTTTAAATTTCAGAGCTTTTTGTACAAAAAAAGTGCATTTGGCAGTTTATGATTAGGGTAAATATCTGAATGTGCCGTGTTGATGATTGGAGTCGCATTTCTATTTCTTTTTGTGACTAAATTTGAGGCACGACTTGACTTGAAAAAATATTACTTGCGACAAAACTTAAAAGTGAAATGACTCCCGACTTGACTTAAATTTGACATGTTGACTTCAACACTTTTGTACATGTATTGAACACAACCGTTATGTACGTTCAACGAAAAGGTCAAGGGCTGGATTACGTACATGTACGTATCGAGCCAGACGTCCTGCTATATTTACATGTACATGACGCAGAAAGTATTCACGCTTTTTTTTATCTGCAAAAATTGATGAACACATTGCAACACTGATGAACTTTGTTGTGTTTTTCTTAATGTCAACTTTACTTAGAATTTGCGTTTTTGTGAAATAAAAACCGGCATCAATGGTAACATGTTGCCAAACATTTTTATCCCTACTGAAATCATCATTCAAAATATAGTCCCGTTCACATAATTTCATCAGAGATTTGTGAAAGGTGATAGATCTGCAAGCGCTGTAGACTATACTAGTGGTCTTGCTAGTGTGTTCAGGCCTCAGTCGTGAGGTAAAGTTGCGCTTCGCTGGATCGCTGCAAATAGGAGCACATGAAAGAAAAGTCCCCAGTGTGAAATACGTTCGGACTGCGGTGATCGCTGTCGGCTCCACAGAGGAATTAGCAACTGACTGCGGCCACCGCGGTGACATTCCAAAGCTGTCTAGGTACTTTTCAGGAAGCCAGCATACCGACAATATTTCTTGGGCATTCCTTTGAGGAAAAAATGAGCACATTGTATGTCACTGTTTTGCTCCTAAGAACATACTTTTACCCCAGCTTTGTTGTTTGTGTTTTGTGATGTTGGTTTGCAGTTCTGGGAAATGGTCCCCGTAACGTACATGTACATGTATACGTAAAGTAGTATTTTTGGTTGAGACCCGTAAGTGATAAAAAAAATACAAAATGCCAATGAAATTTTGATAACGTTAACAATCTCGTGTTGTGAATAAACTGAAGCTTTAAATTTCAAGTTTCCTGCAGAAAAAATGCATTTGATTGGATTATCAGCATGCACATGTACGTATCGAACCAGACGTCCTGCTAGAATCACACGATGCAGAAAGTATTCGCGCTCTTTTTTATCTGCAAAAATTGATGAACACATTGCAACACTGATGAATTTCGCTGTGTTTCTCTTAATGTTAACTTTACTTAGAATTGGCTTGTTTGCAGTTTAGTTGCTCCCGATAAAGAAAACACAGGGGCCGGAATACGCACGCATGAAGAATTTTGCGAGAAGTACAACGATGTGATTTTATAGCGCGAAGAACTGAGTAATGAGCGTATTGTTGAACCTAAATTCTCACTATATTCCATAGACTTAAATTCCAGTCTGTGATGAACAGATCGTTTTGTTTGTTTTTGTTTTTTTGAGTGTGGTGCGAGTATTGTAAGTGCACAACGCATCTAAGAGCTGGCAAAATATGACCGATAAATGACTGAATATCATGTCTATTGGATCACAGTTGTTTATTTGTGAGCGCGTGACACGGTGATACTACGTGTATAATGCATATATGCTGGTTGCAGGGTCTCGCCTTTTTGGATGGCGTTTCACGATGTCCATCGCCGGGGCGGAAATCTGTAAAGTAAGAAGTGCACGTTCTTAATACCAGTGATTTATTACACCACTGTGATTTCAACTTTCCGGAAGAAAATTTCATCCCCGCTTTTAATGAATTTGTAAAAGTGGGCAGCTCTCATTTGGGCTTTTTATTGGCGCCGGCCATTGGAGCGCACATGACATAGGCCTACCGCAAAGGCAATGGATTTGACACAAGCCAGTAGTAAAAGGCAATCATTTTACACTCGTACCACCAAGGTGGCAGAAACATTAAGCACATATGTAATACAAATTTTAAGCTAGCATTTGCTGTTCTATATTTCGGAGCAATTACCCGATCAAAATCACATTTGAAAACGTTGTGTTTCATTCATACTATGTGTGATCGTTGATTCCCGATCGCCGACGTTCTGAAAAAACTTTGGGCTTCATAAAAATGCGCCATGATCACCGCGTTTTGGACAGCTGATAATGCATTATTCATGGTGTGCTTTAGCATTACAATGCCGCATTTTCCACTCGTACCTCATTAACTTGCCTTCGCGTGAGTGATTTTGATGCAGCCAAACCGCAGCTTGTATGATCCTTAGCAACCCGGCCAAACCGCGGCGACTGCAACGGTCCAACCGCGGCAACCTTTTTGCAAAGCCACCTAACTCGGATAGCCTTCCAGCTAGAGAGATCTCAATAGCAAGGTCTACCCCTGCTTGACCCTGACGTTCAGCACCAGACCAGAAGAAGATGTAGTTCTGCTCCCTTCTTTCACCAGTACCAGCTAGGCGGACTTCAGACAGTGCGGTGGAGCTCTTTAGCATCTGCCTGGATGCGAGCAATCAAGTAATGAATGGATATTCCAAGTAGCGACTACTAGCTTCCTTAATAGACTGCCTCTGTGACTTCGCAGCGAGGTGCCGTTGGACACTACCCTCCGTAATTGGTTTAAAGCAGTGGCATCATCATCAAGCATGCAACTTGGTCGAGAGGCAGTCTCTTCTCCAGCTGCGCGGTAGACAGCATGCCCAGAGGAATTACAAGCTACCCCTAAGTTAACTCTCAAAAAACCTGTCACGGATGAGGAAGGCTTGTGCAGGGTTTAAGGTGCCAGCATGCTTTGCCTAGGAGCATTGACACCCTCCTGTGGCCAGCTAGAAAATCAAGTGGAAAGCAACTGTGACTAAGGTGAACTGTTGGCAGAAGACTAGCTGGGATTCAGCTGGAGACCGCCCTGTCATGGTTTGAAATCAGAGTTGTCCTTCTCTTAGGTGGACAGCCGACCTAGGCTAGCGAGTTCTGCCTACCCGGGATTGGAAGCAGAGTTGTTCTTCCCCTAGGGGGACTGTCAACCAAGACTAACAAGCTCCACCTGCCCAGGCTTCTATGTGATCCATAGTTGGGGCCCAAACAGGTGCTACCGCTCCGGGCCAGGGCGGACCTGGGAGCAATGGCAATTAAGGGGTGGCTCCACATTCCCAAAACTCCAGAACTCCCACACCAAAGCCTTTCCACCGGATGCAGTTTAATGTCATACCCAAGACAACAGTGTACACCTTTTAAACTTAGTAGCAATTACAGGTAAATAAAATAATTAAAAATGTACTCTCTCAAGTGTTTTGCTCTCTCTTACTGTAATAGCCAAAAAATCCAAAACAAACAAAATCATGAGTAACTGTGAGATATATGTACTTCATTCTATTTATTGAGTTTTCAGGATTAAATTAGGAAACCTGAATGCAAATTCCAAGGGGACAGTTGGATTTTCGAAATGAAAATGACAACATTTTTACATTCCAGTTTAAGTGTTTTCCAAGCAAAAAGTTTATTTCATATACTAGTTTTGTAAATTTTTCAGCTTAAGATATTCCCAATTGAATCAAGATCTTTCAGGTATAAACTTTGCGAAAATTACTGAGACAACGTCGGGTGCAGAAATTTTAAGAAGCACAGTGTGATGAAAGCACTGCAGAAATGTGAGCTCACCACAGCATACAGCCCTTAGGACTTTACCCGCATGCACTGTGATGCTGGCCACCAGTAGCCGGCTGTATGAGTGAATGCCATGTGAATGCCATGTAAAGTAAGCACAGCTGTGTCTGCCATAGAACACAGCAGCAATACAGGTATCAAAGACAAAAACTGGTAACACAGTTGTGGCTTCCAAACTATATGATTGAAAGGAAAAACCTGTTTTCCTAAGTGTTTGAAACCAGTCGTTTATTGGGCCTTTCTTGCAGCAACTTGAAGAGCGACTTGAAAACAACAAAGATTGATGAGATGAGAGTTGGCATGGAAGCATTTTATCAAGAGGTAAGTCATTGTAAAAAAACCCTGTTTATCATTCAGAATAACTTGATATCAGTTCCTGCTGGAGGACTTGTCAACATCCAGGGATTCCATACCTTTACATTCAGGGGATGGTTTAAAGCATGTCACAGTGAATTGTGTGTGCAGAAACATATGATGACTTTCTGCTATCCCCACACTTGCATGATTCCCATTGAGTTCATGCCAACACACAGGCTGAAACTAGTCCCTGGAGGTTGAGTTCAAGGCACCTTCAAGTTGCTTTGGGCCACGAACAGGCATTATAGCAAATTTAATATCCCTCAAAGTATTGTTCGAGTTTCTGAAAAAGATGTGCCACAAAAAGAAATGTCATACAAATCTTGAAAAAATTGCCACGAAAGCTGAGCATTTTTTTAGTTCAACTTTGTGGGTATCACAGAACGGATAGAATAACGGTATACAAAAAGACCAGAAAGCAGTTCCAAAGGATGCTGAATGAGGGCAAGAATGAAACAACACCATTGTATAGACCAAAGAAATGGAACAGAAAGGAAGAAAACAACAGAAGAAACACGGTTTAAAAAGGATGGTAGCGAGAAAATGATGTTTGTCAACTTTGACCCTCACGAAGCATTGACAAAGAAAAATCAATAGGGTGTTCACGGAGACCGGCCTAAAAGTAAAAGGGATCGAGAAACATGGGGCCACTATGAGAGAACTTCTGTTAAAAATGGACCCCTTCAAGTCACAACAATGTGAAGACGGGTGCATGATACGCAAGTAGAAAAGACCAGGTGCACGCAAATGGAGGGAGGTCGTATACAAAGTGGAATTCAGAGAATGCAACGGGAAAAAAAGGAATGAATATTGGAGAGACATCTCAGAGTTTTCAAGAAAGAATAGATGAATACATGAAATCCAAAAGACAAAAAGAAGGAATGCTGGTGGAGCATATGAGGGCAGAACACGTGGTAGAAAGGACATCGGCATCGTCATGAGACAGTACCTAGGAGACCC
>NW_019091647.1:185240-198664 GCF_001949145.1 Acanthaster planci
ATGAAGAGACAGGTTGCGGAAGCTGTCCTTGTAAGAGAACTCAAACAGACTGTAATTCATTGACAAAAGATGACCATATAGCCAATAAATAATACTGTCAGCTAATGGTGAAATTACTTACAACATGCCAAAAAAGACAAAAAGAATAAGCCTTTTGTGAGTTAAATTTGAATAAAATTTGGTTCACTAAGTTCTATAAATTCACTTGAACATCATTTGAATTCTCCACACTAAAGGCACCATTGCTATATCTTGTGATTGGGGACAAGTTTTTGCATAGTGACCCTCATTTCTCTGGATTGGACTGGTTCCTTTGTGCCCTTTCTTATGTATTGAAAACAGTGTATTTTACAAGGCATCTCTTATGTAACAAATCACAGGGTATAGCAACCACATTTTTAGTCTGAGGAAATCAAATTGTTGTTTATTTGCAATCAGATAACTTAAGTGTATTCAAACAGAACTTGCAAAAGGTGTATTCCATCATTTGAAGAGAGGGCTTGAATCTGAAGCAAGGTTTGTTGTCTGTGGTCTGTGGCTGTTAACCATGGCATCTTAGCTGCAAATGAGAAGTAATTGCCTGGAAAATGTCTTCATTCAGCGATTGCCTAATTGTTGATGTTTTATTTTTTTTTTCAAAAGACATCCCAGTTCTTCTGTAACTTATAGATGTCAGTAACTTTTATGATTTTGTCGTATGCAGGTCCAGAGGTTAAGATATCTGCAGTCACAAGGACTCAGAGAAAATGGCAGGTAATTGAAATAGCTTCATGTTTTATTTCTTATTATATTGAAATTAAAGATGTACCATGTAGGACAGTTGTTTCATGTTCTTCACAGCAGGTAATAAGACTGACTTCTCAATCAGTTGGTAAAATTACCACAAATCTTTTACTTAGGCTAGAAGAAAAATGTCATAGACATGGCTGCTGTCAAAAATCTTATCAGCAATTTCTGAAGAGCTCATTATTAATGGTATGCAATTACCCTTTGATGAAATATTGTTATGATATGGATAATAAACACAGCGTGTGTCATATGGCTCATTAGTTATTGAAGAGCTTCCAACCTTTTCAAGCTCATTTCTGTATTAAAAAAGTAGAAAATAAGTATATTGCTCACAAAATGCATATTTCTGGTTTGGCTGATTCCTTTTTTCAGATTTTTTTTCTGTCCTGTTTCTTGGATGTTCATATTTGAGGCTTTATCATTGAATCTGTCCAGCTTTAACACCACTACTGCATGGTTTGCACAGAATAAAGTGCAAGCTTTACAAGCAATGTCCATTGCATCTTGTCTTTCTAGCTACTGCCAACACCAGTTAATTATTCCTCATGCACATGTTGATTATTTTCTAGTTTGCAACAACAATTTCCAACATGAAGGTCCTCTTATTGACAAGAATATTATATCAAATCAGTGCTCTGAAATATGTGATTGCCGAGCTTTCGGTAACTGAGTACCTTCTGTAGGTACCTGCTTGATTTGATATTGTATTGTCGTCAATATTCTGATCACGGTGCTACGCAGCCCTTGCATATTTCTCTGAAGGTCCTGTTATATGTTTTCAATGCATGTTTTTCACAGTATTATCCATGTATGTGCATCTTCACTATGACGGCAGAGCAAGCAATCCTACACTCACATGCCAGTACATGCAGCACTTAAGCTACTGTTCATTTGGATGCAGAGCATCACATGGAGAAAATTCTTTTCATCAAACTTTAGAAAAATGCTTGTTATGGACACATTGTGCATTATTGATTTCCTTCTTGGCTCATGAGCTGCAGTCAAATGGTATGTAACATTTCATTCACTGAGATATGAAATGTAAGCCTATTCATTTTCCCCATAAGTACTTGACACTTGGTCTTATTTTTCAGATTATGTCTGCAAAGGGATGCAATGCCTTGTGTACCTGAATTGAACAAGAATAGCACCATATAAAACAAAATTCATTTCTATGAAGAGAAAGACATACCTCCGTAATTTCATAAATTCTCTGGCTGAACTGTGGAATATCTGTACCAATTGGCAGTTCTGCTATGATAACAGAATGGTTGCCAAATGTTTGTCCAGAGGACTGTGTAGATTGTTTTGTGTCCTGGGTCTAGACAAAGAAACGCTGTGAGTGAAACAGAACTCTAGTGGTGTAGCTAGAGGGGCTAAGGGAGCACAAGCCCTCATACTCTTGCTGATACTCTAACATGCAATATGAACTGTGTTAACCATTTGCCTTGGCAGATAAGATAGGAGTATTTTTTCATTTTGATATGCAGAGAGAAAGGGCGAATTTGGTGACCACTTTCTTTAAACTTTGTTGAAGAGTATCACCAGACAGGAGAGTTTTTTTAAACACAAATTGCTGCATGTAAATGGCACTATGGATATTAATGCTATTCTTTCATCCACAACATAGGGAATAAATATATGCTTTGCCGATCTTAAACCTGTGTTTAAGACCAGCTCAGGAGAATGCCTTGCAGCTGGGGCATTATCAGCATTCATTCTGCTGAACCAAGCACATGCATGTATTTAGTCCCATTCAGAAATACTGTTTTAGTCAGAGAGTTGATATGCAATAAATTTCCAAGGATTTGTTCAGGTGTTTTACTTTCATTTTCCCAAACTCCTCTATCCATTTTATCGTATCTTCATAGGGCAAGTAGTCCAGAAGAATCTCCTGTGGACTTGGTGCGTGTGCAGTGAGTTCAGCATAGGAATAGATTAGTAAATTGTCTTGTATCCAGGTGTCAGTGCATTTTTATGCAACGGGTATTATCAAATTGCAGTGGGCATTATCAAATGATAGCCCTATCCCCCTAGGGTGTATGTAAAATTATACTGAAATCAGAGGATTTGGGACTATTCCTGACATGGTTATGTTGAGTGTTGTTGAATAGGGAAACTAAGTTATTTGTGAATGCACTTTTAACAACTCGATCTTGTATCCGTATTAAACCTATATCCTATAAATTATTCTTACTTTAGGAGACCTAATCATTATTGTATAAGGTCTTATGTCTCTAATATCACCTCTATGGTGGCTTATTGAAACTGTTAATGTCGCGCCATGTAAGTTAGCTATACATTCAGTACATACAAGCTGTAAACCTTCCACCAATGACATTTCAGCTCAACATGAACATAGTGATCTGACCTCATGATTCAGATTTTAGCCTGACGCTATGTATAGAAAAAAATTCTTTCTTCCTCCATGCTTCCGGAAGAAAATATTTTTCTTTTCTAAATCTTCCTCATGTGAGAAAGAAATCAAAATACAAAGTTAGACACTGGACAAAAATTTGAGCAGATTTGGTGAGGTCAAACCATCTGCCTCGCACATACCATATGAGAACACCAAAGAACGGGAATTGATGGGTTAGAAATTGATCAAACTAAATTTATACATGCATAATGCATGCCTCAAAGTGCCGAAGCCCAGTACATAAATGTACTACTTGTCCATAAACGGACCTCTCAAAATAATCAAAACACTGGTCCGAAACACCACAGGGATTCTGTGTGTCTATGAATGCTTATTCTTGGGGAAATCGAATCTGACAAATAGGAAAACGATGGAAACTTGTGAAAATTGAGGAAGATCCCAATGAAGGGGAGTTAAATGGAACCCGTATTAACCTCCAGGCTGTTATTCTGACATCAAAATTGATGCCGTCTGGACAAAGCAATGGCCAAAAGGAGGCCGTGGTCCAATGTGGAACTACAAGCGTGCCGCTAACATTATTGACAAGAATGCACTTTATAACTTGCACGATGAGTGAAACTGGAGGTTCAAAGTAATTATTCTCGTTCGACCAACCTTGACAAAAAGCATCCACACCACTGACTCCTTTACACCAAAATCGTGCTTAAAAACGTTTAAGCTTGGCAAAAATGGTCAATGAAATGCAGTCCCAACAGCTTGTCTATGAAGTTAAAGGAAGCATTGTCTTTTGACCAATTATCGAAGTAACGGAATTTACTTATTTTATCGGCCAGGTAGTTCTCATTTCTTGGAAGCCACCGTGGTATTCAAATACAGTTGTGAGTGCTGGCTGATTTAAATAAAGCCAGAGAAAGTGCATGCAAATCGGCTTTAACACTACCGCAAGTGATAATCTTTGGCACATTGGAATTGTTGTTGTTCCATTCAATAACTTTGTCTGTAATCAAGGGTAGTAGGTCGCCGAGAACTTTAAGATCTGCGGCCAACTCTCGCCAAGTCGAGCTTTTATGTTGCTCTAATTCTTGCTAAATACCTTGAAATTTGAAAGCTGGGTGATTTTCTACATAGGCCCTGCAACCATGATCACTAGTGTCTGAATAGACTGTTAGGGATGGAGCAAGACAAAATTGTATTGTAAAGCCGTTGAGCTCGCTAGTATTTTCCGCCCAAAACCCCAATTCTGTTAAAGTGTCATCGGTTAATTGTATATGATCGCGCCAACTAGAAGCGGATTCTATGACCTTTTAAGAATGGCCTGTCATTAATCTGACCACTGGTCCGAGGGCTAATGGCATGGATATTATTTGACCGGTAAAACACGCTAGCTGCTTTACTGGTACGCTGCTGCGGGACTTGTAGGCTATTGTGAGCTCGGAAATAGTTGCTAAAACTTTGGCCAACCTGGTTTGCGGAATGTAAAATCTGAAGGTAGAAGAATCTATGATAAGCCCTAAATTAAGTATTTTGCTCACTGGATCCCAATTGCATTTTGTTTTGCTGGCAACAAAACCGGAGAGAGAGTTTTGAACGAAGGTTTTGTTTGTGTTCGCTGAATCAAGATTTGGTGAAATAATTAGACCGTCATCTATGTACATAAAAGCTTGCAAACCTCGTTGACGCCAGAAATGCGCTAAAGGTCTAGTGAGCTTAGTAAATAAATGAGATGCACTGCTAAGACCGAAAGGAAGAACTGTCAAGATACAGTATTTACGAACGAAGTTAGGGTGTAACCAAGAGAATCCGAGAAATTTCTGGTGCGGTGGAAAAATGTCAAAGTGGTGATATGCAGATTCTAGATCAAAGGTGAAATACGACTGATTGAAATTGAGAAAATGGGCTTTATGATACAGGTCCTTGTATTTGAATGTAGTCGTCCAAACGTATTGGTTGGGGTGACGCAAATCTAGTACCAAGCGCAACTTTTTGCCTTCTGCAACTGTCAAAGGGTTGCAACAGCAAGGGGGAAGATTTGTTTCTACAGTGCAACATTTCTGAATCAAATTGGCAGTAGCAGACTCAACAAAATGAGGGTGATTCAAACTGGATCGATTATTTTCCAAGTAAATTTGAGGCGGTTCCAAATAGAATGGTACTTTGTAACCCAAATTTATAAAGTCCAGTACAAATTGACTAGCATGGAGACAATCTCTCCAGTATGCAATGCATGATTTGAGTTTACCTTTAACCCCCGATGGGGTTTAGTTGACAGGGTCTGGCTTAGCTACTTCCCAGTCTCTAGTGTCGGCTGCTCTGGTGGCCGGAGCTTGGCTTGACTGCTGGAGGGCCTGCAAAGATTGGCAATTGGATCTGACATGGCCGGTGATGCTGCACTGGAAGCAGGTACGAAACTCTGGTTGGTATGCGCTGCTGAAAGAGCGAAAAAGATAAGGAGCCGAAGTAAACTGACGAATAGCGGTGTTGCAAACCTTAGATTTGGCCTTTTTGGAGGTTTCGGCCTTTTTACTGGCTGCAAATTTTTCTGTCTTTTTGAGTTTCTTTTCGTCGCCAGAGTCGTCTGAGAGATCGTCGGCGACATATTCCTTAACTGTTGCCCCGGCCTTAGGCAGAACGGTCGGCCAACTTGATGACTTTTTGGCATTCCTTAACTGCTTCGATGATTTGACCAATAGTTGCTTTGGCCGACTCGATGTCTCCGATGTCAAGTGAAGCCAGAGCAAACGCTGTGATTTTCTCGGCGTGTCTAAATTGGTCCTTGTTGCCGTCGCTCTTAAAATCGTATGGAATGTCAGCAGAAGTTTGTTGCTTCTTCAAGGCTGATTCAACTTTAGAGTCAATGGAGCTGGACAGATTTTGAATAGCCAAAAAGATGTCTTGGTTGGAGGTTCTCCAAAATGTGTGCTGCGAGGTTAAGCTGCTCAACTGAGAATGAAATCAAGCGTTGACTCTAATATGACTCTGATTGACTCTAATATAAAAGAAAATAGGAATGTGTTACGTAAGGGTATGTGCTATAAAAAGAACCTATCACCTGTCGTACGATAGCGAAAAGAAAAATAACTTCTTGTTTCTTATCCATGCCAGATCCAAACAAATCCACTTTTGTTGTATTTTTCATCTCCACTCTCTGAAAACCCTGAATTTTGGGATAATTTGTTATTGAATTGCAACCATTTTATTGACCGAGTTGCATGTAGAAGCTTTATCTTCAACTCATGTACAAGGAATAATCTGTGAAATATTGAAGACAAGCCATGCTTGCATCATTAGGAGTTTTGGGCTTGTATTTAGCCTTTCATTGCACGACACTGATGCATAGGTGTGAAGCATGGTGTGATAAAGCCAGTCTGTTATGGTATGGTTTCATAACTGATTGGCTGTGCCTTTGATGTTCTCTACTCAATCATATCATAACGTAGCATATTTCATTGCCCAGCAAGATGGAAAGGTTTCAGTTTCATCTTTACAATATGTTATTTATTACGAGGACACATAGCCTTTTTGAATAAACTCAGATAAATTAGGTCATTCTATAAAATAGGGCTCCAATTTTTTTCGTGTCCCTGTCACATCTGACATAAGATTTTGTGAATTAGAACACATTGTCTAATTTCTGAGAGCGGTGAATTAATGCAAATTACCTGCCAAACAAATAAAAATAGTTTGAAATCAAGTTCATTGATTTTTCTGTGTCAAATTGCACAGGCCAGGTGTAACAGGGGACACAAAATGTCACGTTTTTGGATTCCCCTCATTTATAGAATGACCCAAATGATAAATCCTTGAATAAGCCCTCTGTTCTCTGCCAAAACTTTGTTTCTGTACACCACAGTTTGTGCTTGAAAGTACTTACCTTTGCACATGTGCATAATATGTGGTCTTAACAAGTTCTGGTCCTGTTCAAGTGACTTGTTTTTCAGGGTCTGACAGTCATGCTTTTCAGCTTTTATTGTGAAAATTGTAACTTTATTTACATGTACAAGTTCAACTTTTGTTTTCAAAAAGTTTATTACATCTGCACCCATGTGCAATTATTTTATGCGCATGACTTTATAGAACAAGCTCAGTACAGGTACATGCACAGATACACGTAGGCCTATGCAGTGTATGCTTAGTGAAAGGAAAAGTTTGGAAGTCACACAAATAGCAAGAAATTCAGATCCAGTGAACAAGCAATGTCCCACGGATTTCATGCCCATGGGAACCAACTTCATAAAGTGCCGTGTATCCACTACTATTAGTGACGAAGGGCAATCCCCTACTCTTTGTCCCAATAAAACCTTTCTACAAATCTGTTTCTTCCATTTGAAGTGTACAGCCCAGTGCTGTACTATCACGTGCATATAACTAAAACCAAGCCTACGGCTGTCTCTGCCTTCAATGTTGTATATTCAGTGGCAAGCAATTAGTGACTTTGATTGCCCAAGAACACAAACTTTTCAACAGCATTGGTCAGACTTGAATCTGTATTCAAAAGAAGCACAAACAGATGTGCACTTCAGGCAGGTCCTGAGACCAGGGCAGTCCACAAGATCTTTCCTTGGCTTTGGCATTCTTTGTGGGGTGATGTTTCTTTTTGTATGGTAGGTCTCCCTCGAGGACCAGCATAGCAGAAAAAGAGCCCAGTGGCACAGCCAAACTGAAGGCTCTGAATGCCACCATCCTGAGATTGACAGAGAGCAATCAGCGACTGCAAAGTGAGAACAAACTGCTGAAGCAGGACCTGGAGAGGGCACTAGATGAGGCCATGTCAGACATGGGTGATACACCTCGGGCTAAGAAAAGAAGAGATAGAAAGAGAGGTTGGTAAGACAAGACATGCCCACAAATGGGACACTACAGCCATTAGCAGGATTTACCCCACACAGTGGCATTTTTTTCTGCCTTTTGCGATACTTTGCTTTAGATGTTCCCCAAGTTCCTCAAAGATGTTGCTTTCCAAAACATTTCTTTTTATAATGCAGATTATGAAGACATGAACAGGAAAGAGCTGCTCACTGCAATAGTTGACTTAGAAGATGTAAGTAGGGATAATTTTCTCTGTACCAAAACTCTTACAATTTAATCACAAAGGTCTCATTGAGAGCACAAGACTGTAGAGTTGAGGAGTGTTTGAGAACTGAAAACTGGATCTAGTATTCATATTCTTGGGCATCATAGGTTAAACATACTTTATATACTTTTAATTGCCTTATTTATGGCAACAAAGAAACACCCCCCCCCCAAATTTTGACAACATGCCATTCGTTTCTCACTTCATTGCAGAATGTCGCTAAACTAGAAGGGAAGACTGCTTCCACCTCCACTCGCCCCTCGGACATACCTGAAAAAATTGAATTGACTGGGACCTTGGCAGACCGGCTAGACCAGTTAGACAAGCGGGAGACAGAACTCCTTGAGCAGAAGACTAAGCTTGAAAGAGACTGCAAGAGACTGAAGGAAGACAAGGCTAATCTCAGGCAGAGAGTGGATGAAATGGAGTGAGTTGGCCTTACAAAAGGCAGAGAATGGTTATGGAATGAGTTGGCCTTAAGAATGGCAGAGAGTGGGTGAAATGGGGTGAGTTCGCCTTAAGAACGGCAGAGAGTTGGTGAAATGGAGTGAGTTGGCCTTAAAAAGCAGAGTAGGTGAAATGGAGTAAGTTGGCCTTAAGAACGGCAGAGAGTGGGTGATATGGAATGAGTTGTCCTCAAGAACGGCAGAGAGTTGCTGAAATGGAATGAGTTGGCCTTAAAAAGCAGAGTAGGTGAAATGGAGTGAGTTGGCTTTAAGAACGGCAGAGAGTTGGTGAAATGGAGTGAGTTGGCCTTAAGAATGGCAGAGAGTGGGTGATATGGAATGAGTTGGCCTTAAGAACGGCAGAGAGTTGGTGAAATGGAATGAGTTGGCCTTCAAAAGCAGAGTAGGTGAAATGGAGTGAGTTGGCTTTAAGAACGGCAGAGAGTGGGTGAAATGGGGGGAGTTGGCCTTAAGAATGGCAGAGAGTTGGTGAAATAGAGTGAGTTGGCCTTAAGAACGGCAGAGAGTTGGTGAAATGGAGTGAGCTGGCCTTAAGAACGGCAGAGAGTGGGTGGTATGGAATGAGTTGGCCTTAAGAACAGCAGAGAGTTGGTGAAATGGAGTGAGTTGGCCTTACAAAGGGGAGGTGTACCTTCTTCAGTTGTGCCAAATTCCTCAAAACTGTTGGGATATAGGAGAATAAACCTTTGGCGAGTTAACTTTGACCCAAATCTGGTACACTGATTTCTTTAACCACTTCCTGCCGGGGACTCCGGAATCGCAGACGTATGCTTTATATGCGTGGCTGGGGTCTCCGAACTGAGACAAAGGAAACAGGGCCCTGTAACAAAAGACCGTACTCCGAACAAAAGACCAGGCTGCTGGGCATTAGCAACATTTTTCATTCTCAAAAGTGGTGATAATCCAGCCTTGTTTTGAAACCGTATACCGCGGTTTGGGGCATTTATAGCGTGCAGATTACCACCGGGGACAAAAGCGCTCCACCACCACAGCAATGAGCCACACAGCACCACTGCACGCTAATCTGGCCCCTATTGCAAAGAGGTCAGCAGTGCACTAAGCCAGGTTCGTGAACAAAAGAAAGTTACATAACACCACACAATCTGGGCTCTTTTTACAAGGCTGCAGGCCTGGCTGAAATACTCGGGCATCAATGAAGGTCACCTGTCATCTTAGAGTAGTGCCTAAAGATTATTTTGTGCAGCTATAAACGTCTGTTAAATGAAATGATGAATTTTTGAAGAATTTTGAAAACAGAAAAAATAATTATGCCGGCCTAGCATCATCAACATCGAAAAATGCCCCGGCATGAAGTGGTTAAATTCACGTGAACAAAACAACTTGGATTCGCCTTACTAAAAAACACTGTTGCTATATCTCGTGATTTAGGGCAAGCTTTTGCTTAGTTACATAAGAGACACTTCGCATCAATACACTGTTCTCAATGGAAAAAAGGGCACAAAGGAACCAGTCCATTCCAGAGATGGTGGTTGCTATGCAAAAGCTTGCCCCGAATCGCGAGGTATAGCAACAGTGTCTTTAGTCTGGGGAATTCAAATCGTTATGTTTATGTGTAGTCAGGTAATTCAGTGCACAAGATTTTATTCAAATTTAACTCACAAATGGCTTATTAAGTGCATTGCTTAAATTCATCATCTTATATTTCTTAATAACAGGAAAAACAGGCAAGTTTTAAAAAAGAAAGAATGTCTCTCACATTCAAGAGAGGATTCTGGTTGTGGCTGTAATAGAGCTTTATGGAATTTTGTATACATTTTAGGACGCCCATACTTGAACTCATAACATCCATACATTTCTTTATAGAACACTGTCATTTCAGGGAAATTACAAAGTCTGTGTGTTAAATGCCATCATGTGCATGTGTATGCTGCGTGCACATGTTCTATACATGTCGCATGTTGATCCAAACGTTTCTGAAATATGGTAGACCCAATGCGTGTGACAAAAATTTGACATCCAAAATGCCAATGTACGTGGCATTCAGTTAGCAGTGATGTTATCTGAGTGAGGCTCATGATATTTCATGGAAATGGCAATTGAAGATTTAGCTTTCTTGTGATTTACACGGCAATTGGTACATACATGGACTGTAATTATTTCAAATTCAAACATGTCTCAGCTCCCACTTTGTTGTTCAGCAAAATCGGTACATCTAATTGTCCAAGAATTGGTGTAAAGACCTGCTAGGCAAGTCTGATGTGACAGAAAGAAAATATGATAAAATAAATGCCAGAGGAAATATACTTAAGGATTTTTCTCACACTCAAGGTGAAGGGAAATTCCAAGACAGTTTTGCTGGAGATCGAAGAATAATCTTAATAATATTTCACTTTTCTGAGTGTTTTTGCATAGCAAAAGAACAGAGCATATTAGTTAATTTAAAATTTCTTTGCCAAATTTCTAGAGACGAGGTGCAAATCTTGAAGAAAGAGCTTTCTGAGGTCACAGCCAGAGACAACGACCGACGCCGCTCCCTGCAGCGGCACCCTAGTTCTGAAGCAGTGCGTCGCTCGAGCAGTGCACGTTCCCTGAAGCAACAGCAGCAAGAGGAAGAATGGCTGAAGGAACGGGACCGCAAAGTTGAAGAGTTCCGCAAGAACCGCTCAGCTCGTAACATCCAGAAGAACTGGAAAATGCATCACAAGAAGGTAAGCCTAAGGAGCCTTACACATGAACTGAAGATGGCTCATGGGCCCAGTCCTCGAATTTCATTTTTTTTTAGGGCACTTCCATTTGGCATTGATGGACAGGCTGAAATAAAGGGCACTAATGCCAAATATGAGGGCATTAATGCCATCCCATTTTTTTTTTATATTGCATGAAAATGATTCAGGTCTATGAAAAAGTAGGATACGCCTTATACCTGAATATGTCCGTGATAAGTTCCAAACCAGCAGCCGAGTGTTGAAAGGCTTCGGCCTGTTTTGACTGCAGCCATTGTTTCCTCGTTATTTTGCGTACCACAAAAACTGGCCAGGCCAGTGATTTTGCACACAACGTACGTGAGAATTAATCAGGGTAGTCCTGATTGACTAATGTCGTGTATGTACAGTTCGGATCGCGCGCGGCACATGGCACTAAACTGCAAACACTACATTGCGGTGTTAGTTAAAATACTGCCACGACCATACAATCGTCTCGTGTGCATGAAAAACATGGAACTCTCAATATACCGTTAACGCGTACACCTTAATGAGCACTTGTTCTAGATTAACATTATTGCATGATACATTAAAACACCTGGCTTGGGCATGCGTTGGATAGGCCAGCGGGTGTCGCTTGTACCGCGCTTACGATCATGCAGCGTCTGTGGAGCGGGCCGGGCCGCTGGTGCATGGGCAGAGTCTACGACATTCCTACATACACACAGTGCACGCACGCCCTGCATATGCATGCATGCCATAGATTTGGGTGGCACGGTGCGGTGTTCCGGTCGAATGTGAGTGATCATGGAACAATGTGATGTCGCTTTCCATGCCATTTTCTGTGTACTTTGCTGAACAGGGGCAGTCGATATGCACGTGTAAGGCACTGCCATTTTGGCGGGGAAACATGCTCACTTTTCGGAGGCATCAATGCCAAATGGGAGTGCACTGACGGCCATGCGTGACCGTTGGGAAATTGGAGGCCTGTGGGCCTGCTCATGAGAGCCACTGTGCTTTCACTGGTTGACATACCTATCCTGTAGAGGATATCAGACCATTTTTCGTCTTATGTGCATATACCTTGCATCATTGTAATGGATTTAATATGAAAAAGACTGTTTCTGAACATTGCATACACATGCAAAAGTAGAAGTTGACAAATGACAGATTATCATGTGCAACATACAGCAGCAAGATTTCCTTTATGTTGACCTTCCACTGTGAAAACTGTAAATTTTCCTAACCTGATACAGTATACTGAAATAAATTGTTTTATTTATTATGTTTTTCTCCTTTGCACATGTATGCCCATGTTTTATTTCAGGCTTTGGAAGAGCAGGAAGTGGATGATGTAAGTTGACCATTCATTAAAAAGATTTCAGTTGTGCATAACACCTTTATCTTCATTTAATTGAATAGCTTGTGACTTGACATTTGACTGTAAGACTTGTGATGGTTTGCATTGTTTTTTAATAAGTAAAACAAAATTTCAAAGAAGGTTGTCAGGGCTTGCCCTTCATTTTTCTGACGGTAGCCCCCAAGGCTAGTAATTTGTGATTTTACAAGCCCACAGAGATTTTTACTAGCCCGGGAAATGTGTGAAGAAACTAACAATTAAAGCAGGTTTTTGACTTAAGGTGGGGCCACCAAGACATTTCTATCAACCATTATCACTTCAGACATTGCTCTTGTGATGATGTCATTGGATAACGGAGGTCATATGACATGCCTGTGAATTTCAATTCTTTGTAGGTCAATAAATCTCAAGAGCCTCCTGTCTAACACGGATGAAACTTGGCATGGACCTAAACCAAGATATGTTATATGTGAAAATTGGGGTGATGATGTCAACCGATTTTTGATAATTTTTTAAATCTTATTTTTTCACTTTATCTCCTTCACAAAACATTTTTTTGCTCGAGCTGTAGCGATCAAACTTGATATACTTAAGCAATGTTTGTGACGCCATGAAAATGTCATCAAGTGATTTTTTTTTTAGATGTTTCAATATTTCAGAGTCAAAAAGTACTTGTATCTTCTACCTTTGAAGG
>NW_019091647.1:199018-228750 GCF_001949145.1 Acanthaster planci
CTGGTCTGTTGCACACAGACAAAGGGTGCTCGTTTTGTTTGGTTTTGGTTTTTGCAACCATGTGATCAAAATTAGTCTTGTGCATTTTTAATTTATTTCCTGCCTCACTGCTGATAGGCTGCTGTGATGATCCAGTCTGCCATGCGAGGCCACATGAGCCGAAAGGAGCATATGAAGCAGCAAGATGCAAACAGTCGCCGTAATGACTGGAGTGTGTACAGCGATGAGGAGGATGATAGCGAGATGGATGAAGCAGCATTAACCATCCAATCAGCTATCCGGGGTCACATGTCCCGCAGGGACTATATGAAGAAAACGTGTGTAGACTATTAATTTGTTACCACAGAAGGTTGTTATAGTATACTCTAACAAGCTTCTATGAAATCTCTATGAAATTCCTTCAAGTTTATACCTTGAAGGAATTTCATATGCTATGCTATAAGCATAGAAATCTTCCAATCTCAGAAAAAATTTGCTTAAACAGGTTACCAGTCACCTTTCATGGTGTATGTTGTCATGAACAGTGCCATGCTTATGGTTTGCCAAGTGTATATACATGTATACACTCCGCTTGAGTGTTTCGAAAAGTAATCCTAAGAAATGGGATAATGACTTAACCACTTGGTGCTAGGGTTTCCGGTACCGGACTCCTTGGGTTTATATGCATAGCCGGGCTGCCCAAAATTGGACAAAAGAGCCGGGCCTTGTAACAAAAGACGATACTCCAGAACAAAAGACGGAGCTGCTGGGAATTACCAACATTTTATCAGTTGTCAAGAGCGGAGGAAATCTGCCATTGTTTTGAATGATTATACCACTGTTTGTAGCATTCAGCACGAACGGATTACCATTGGGAACAGTGATGAGTGTTACAATACCACTGCAAGCTAATCTGGTCTGCATTTGAAAAGACCCAGCAGTGCACTGGCCAGTTTCGGAACAAAAGAAATTACGTAACACTGCTCAATCTAGGCTCTCTTTACAAGGCGGCAGGCCTGGCTGGAGATACTCGGGCATCAGTAGATTTTGTCTGTCAGATCAAAGTAACCACCAGACAGTCATTTGTGTGGGTGAAAACATCCAGTAAATGAAGTTATGAATTTTTGAAGAATTTTAGAAAATGGAAAAATCCTGAAAATCCCCTGGGTATACTTCCTGCAACTTCAAATTAAACCCAGCAGCATCTGGCTAAATGTCATGAGTTTTAATTAAGTGTCGATATGGTTGTATTTCACAGGATTGTTTATCAGCCTTCCAAACTTCTTTCCTTGCATGCCAACAATGATGGATGATTGATTATTGTTATTTTCAATGAAAAGCTATAACTGTCTTCTTGAGAGTGACCCTGTGCAGCGTTCTAAAAGTAAAAATGCACAGTTTGTGGATTTCCTTTCAAAAGCAGTTACTAGACATTTAGAAGGTAAATTCTGAGCACTGCTCTGTAGTTATTGTATTAATTCAAAGGACTGATCTCTTCATCATTGCAAAATTTGTTATCCTTTGCTGAACTCTGTTCAGAATAGATTGAGCATCTACCCAGCTTTTTTAAAAGAAGTCTAAAGGACAACAAAAATTGCCTCGCAAGTGTACCATTTACTCTGCTAGACGAAGTGAAAAAGTCGGGGTAGAATTGTTTTTATTCTTTTTGTATTTAATGTGCAGTATTTATTGATTGTCACTCCCTTTTTGCTTTCTAGGAGTGAAGATAATTCGCTGTCTGGAAAAGAAGGGCGTAAGTCATCCAGGTCACATTCGGGGTCACAACACAGCAGAAACAACGGCAATAGTAAGATAATTAGCTTACTACTCTGCGAGATTGCTGACAACTCTAGTAAAGAGACCACACCTGCAAGCAGTAATTATGGCAAAGATTACCAAGCACAAAATGTTTCTTTAATCCTATACAGTAGAGTCATCAGTCAAAATACCCTATATTCTGTGATACATATACATTCAAATATAATAAATTGGTAAAAATCATTCCAAAAGTTTAAATCTAAGATTTAAAGTCATGAAACAATCTCTAAAAACTTAAAACCAATCCGAACAGCCTTTAGAACATTGTTGGAGTACTCATACTCAAGTACCAGTAAGTACTTGGCCTGTAATTGATTTTAAGTACTCTAGAAAAACAAGTACTTGTCTCATACATGTCATACTTGCACCTTTGCACCCTGACTCAGCCCCCACCTTGGAATGTCATATGCAATACTCAATTCCTGTGCTTGTAAAAAATCTGTTTTTCTCTGTTTTTGAAACAATCTTCAGAACTAAAAGTTCTTGTGCACACTCTACACTTAACTGTTGTTTTATCAATTCTCTACTAATCCAGTCTTTGTGATCGTGAGTGGAGCACTTTCAATGTGCTGTCAGTAGTGTACGTATTCGACTACCAAATTTTTAACACATGGATACCAGCAGAGCATGCTATGTGGGACATATCATGTTGATCTGCATCGTCACCATGTGATACGACCATTCAGCTGTTTGCCTCATTGTAAATCATACACTGGTTTTTGGGAACCCCAATAATTTTGCCAAACGGCAGAATTAGCACAGTGCAGTAAGTAAACACTGAGCTAGATAATCCCAGATGTAAGCAACTTTAGGGGTGTGAAATCTCCACTTTTCAGCAGATTTCAGCTTTTTTGTTGCCAAATTTCATTTCCGCTTTTTTGCCTCTGACAAGCCAGATTTTCCTTGTTTTTCTTCCTTTCTGAAGTACCAATTTTTGAGTTGTTTCTTTTTTTTTGCTGTTATGAAGCCAGGCCAAATATTACACGTCCTTTCTCCAACATCAAATTGTATGCCAAACCACAACACTGGATAATGCATGCAGTTGAATCTACTGTACATGTACATGCACATGTAGGTGCGGTAGGTGTATACGTGTATGCAAATCTGTGCAGGCTTTTTATGGCGTGGCTCGAAGCAGAAGCCTTCTACAAGTATGTTAACATCCTGAGGCCATCCAGTCATTGTCTTGTGATTGGCTGCCAATGAAATATCGACATTTATGTGTGTGTCAGTGGGATTTGTTATTCGTTTCTACTTAAGGGAAGTAGTGACTAATAATCTCCACTATAATTCACTATAATTCATGGTAACTTACATTCCACTGTAAATTTGCAACTTGAAATAACGTTAGTAAATATTCACTTTTGCCAATAGATGGCTTTGTGACAATTTATGTCTTGTGTCATGCATTATCATGTGGTTTTTTACATGCTCTATGTGCATCGTTTTATACGAGATTTCAAACAGTTTTTGGACGTAAACTGCAACACACTTGCATAATTGTCCAAGAAGGTTCCCTTGGATTCAATCTTAACAAGACCAATCCTTGAGTTACAAATCTGTGGCAATGGAGGTTGATGGAACACACCGTAGATTGGCAGGTGACACAATCCATGTCAGGAAAATCCAAAAGCCTGGACATCTGGTGTGCATTGTTTGTAACAAAGAATTGAAATATTGAAATCATGGTCAAATCACGTTGGAAAAGGGCCAACTTACTCTATAAACCTTGATATTTATAATTTTGGTATAATAACTAGTTCATTTCAACCTTCTGGCAAATATGAAGAAAAAAGTTAAATTGAATATATGCATAAATTGAAAGAAAAAATGACCAATGATAGCACCAGGAGACTGTAAAATGCACCACACCTCCCCAAGCCGTATATGCTTGGTGCTTGCAATTTTAGCTATTTTTTTATGCTCCAGTCACCCCCTGCACTAGAGTGCTACAATTTTATAAAGAAAAAAACATCAATTTGCCCTGCAGGCTGTGTACGTTACTCATTGGAAGGTGTCGTGCTTAAAAATCAAATCAGGTTTCATTTGGAGATCATGGAGAACCTCTAAACAGTTGAGCACTTAAACCTGTGTCACATTTGTAAACACATCTTTTGTTAAATGTTAATAAAACTCAAGGCACTTTATTTAGTTCATGTGTTAATTTGTAGATACACAGAGTATGCATTGGAATAGTTGTAACATGATTTCCAGGATGTTTCATTTGGTTTACAGTGTGCATTTACTTGTTTTCAACTACTCGTGTGCTTGTATTCATCGGCTCGTTCTCAAACCTTGAAAACTCAGACGGATACTTTTGGTCTAGGACTCATTGACAAATTTCTCTACACTAAATAAACGTAATAAACTTGATACTTAAATTTTTGCACTGGATTGTGAAAGTTAGGGGTTAATTGACAAAATATGCTATTTAACTGTCATGAAAGTTGATAGCATTTACAGTTTTGTACAGGGATAAGATAAGTTGAAGGAAATTGGCGAAGATTTTTTCATTACACATCCTTAGATTTGTTCAAGGATTATCTTTTCTAATTTTCACCCCAGCCTCTTCAAGGGCAGGGTCAGAGATAGAGGAGGACATAGTAGATTCAGATGATGACAGCATCGTGGTTGGGGGCAGCACTGCCAACCTCAGGATGCCAACTAATCAGGGCTCAAGACCTACATCAGGTCAGTGAATTGCACCCTCTGATTTCAAAAAGAGCATTGGCGGAGGGGGCTGTTTGCCTAATCACAGGATCCTTTACTTTAGCTGCTGGGGGAGGGGGCTGTTTGCCTAATCACAGGACCTCGTACTGCAGCTGGGGGAGGACTGTTTGCCTAATCATGGGAGTCTGAAAGGGCAGTTAGTGTCGACTGGTCTACATGCAGTTTGTGCTATGACTGCAAGAGATATTTGTGGAATTCATCCAATTGGCTAGTGCTGCAGTGTTTAATGGGCAATCCCCAATGACTAATTTTCTTTGTGTGTGTTTGTGTCCATAGCTCGGAAAGATCGAGAGGTAAGATGTGAACTTTTTTCTTCATTTAAACACTGGTTGTGGAACTCACTAATATGGTAGACCCTAATTTATTATTTGGCACAATTGTTTTCTGTGAATGCCCCTCTGTGTCGCTGCTTATGTCCTGGGAAAGTCAACATGAAGAAATACAGCCTGTAATATTCTTCATTTCTGCCCCTTTCAAACACTTTCGCACTCCGTAAACTCTTGGTGACTCAATGTTGAATACCTTGAAATTCCAGTTAACAAACCTACATGTAGGTTGTATGTTGTAAACTCAAAAGGCCAGCATTGATAGCTTCATGTATTTCAAAAGTCCAGCTGAGCAGAGCCAGTTAGAGTGGGAACTCTCTATAGACATGTGTACATCTAATGTGATTATAGAAAAAATGGAAATTCTGCTTAATTCAAAATCAGAATACCTCAGAATTTTTTTACTTTTTTCCCTTGGATTCAACTCAACAAGAGTTGCTGTGCTTTTGTCATGGGGACTTGAAATCTGTATGTTGAAGGAATTCACATGAACTGTCAGAAACAATGTCATCTGTTGAACCCAGGGTTCCTTTAGTATGTAGTAACATTGAATAGCTTCCAAGTTGCCTGGGGAAAAAATTCCTTGTGTGACCTAGCTGAAAGACAGTGTGCACACATTTTTGTTTATATATTGATTTGACTTTCCATTAATCATCATGCTCAGTTTTATGTTGCAAATATCTGGGAAATAAAAATGATCTGAGATGCAACTTACAACTCTGGTATCATATAGAAGTTGTGCTTTTCTAACTGTGTGAACTTTTCCCTCATCTCATCACCATCACTAATTATTCATCCTCCTTTCCACCTCGTCATTCATGTTTTATTCACCCTCGTCATCATATGCTGACCAATCACCAGCCCACCTCCAGAGGGCGGCCTCCCACTGGCAAGTCAGGCATCTCACCACGCAATGGTAGCAGTAACATTGACGAATACACAACTTACAGGAAGGGGCGCTTGAACAAGTCTAAGCAGGGCATTTATTTTTAATGAGGTGTTTAACAATTGCCAGAAATGTTTAAGCCCTGTGCACAGTTCTAATCCATTATATAAAAACTAGGTTGAAGTGTGTGTGAATTACTTGAGCTGCTTCAATTAACGGTTAGTATGAGGAATATTGTGAACAGTCAGTGTGCCATTGCCTGGTATAGGGGAAAGGAAAGAAGGGAATCAAATGAGTTGATGGGCACAGTAGCAATGTTTAGGCTAACTATGGACAGAAGGGATAATGTGCTTTGAATGTATGATACATGTTTGTAACCAACTCAGGGGGGGAGGGTGGGTGCTGTCATTGAATGGATCATTCGCTTGATTTGAACATTATTGTCAAAACAGTTTCGGCATACTGTTGTTTCCATTCATTAATATCTTGTCAAACTATCAAAAAAGTAAAGAACTAACAAATTTCCAACAAATATACCCATTTGCATCATAGTGTGTGACACACCCTTACTCTACATGTGTATGCCTGTCAACATAGTGCTGAACATCTTGGAGAACTGTGTGCATATAGTACATCGTACATATCACATGATGTCGCACAGAGGCTTTCAGGGATGTTTTATTATACAAATGTGGCATGGTTTTAGGGGAGCTAATATATACTATCCTCACAAATAAACCATGTTTTATTTGTTTTACCATACCTCAGACTTATTAACCACTTTAGCATTAACCACTTCCCACCGGGCCCATTTATCCATTGTTGATTCTGCTGTGCCGGGTGATTTTTCATTGTTTTCTGTTTTTAAACTTCTTAAAGTATTTCAGCCAGGCCTGCCACCTTGTAAAAAGAGCCCAGATTGTGTGGTGTTAGGTAATTTTCTTTTGTTCCCGAAACCTGCTGACTTTGCGGATGTCTTTTCAGCAGGGGCCAGATTAGCGTGTAGCGGTATTGTATCGCTCATCTCTGGAGCGCTTTTGTCCCCAGTGGTAATCCACTCACACTGAATGCCACAAACAGCTTTGTAATCTTTCTAAACAATGATGGATTTCCTCCTCTATTGACAACTGAAAAATGTTGGAAATTCCCAGCAGCTTGGTCTTTTGTTGCGAGTACGGTCTTTTGTTACAAGGTCCAGCTCTTTTGTCTGGTTTCAGGCAGCCTGGCATTAGGTATAAAGAAAACGAAACCCGAAACTGGGTTCCTGGCCGCAAGTGGTATGATAACAGGAGTCTAAACCTAACAATTTGATGAACTTTCAACCAGTACAATTTGTCAACTTTCCGAATGTGTCTATGAATGTAATTTATTCTGTATGCTCTGAAGTCATGCCATTTCATTGTGTACATAATAATTTTTGTAATTTCCAAATCTCATAATACCATCATTTTTGTATGGCTCCAGGTAGAATTGGGGATTACATTTTTATCCATCAAATTACTTTGTCAGTAAGTAATGAAAGAGTGATCAGTTGAGCTACAGTTGGCTGCCTGTCTTTTGCATGAACCACTTTGAGCTAATTATTAATTAGCTCAAATTAGTTCAATTAGTTTAATTGTGACGTGAAAACTCGGATTTGCACATGCTGCGAAATGTCCTTATGCTGAGCACTGCTATCCTGAACTTTCGGGTACACCACCATCTCCCTTGACTCCCAAATTTTTCAAGAACTCTTTCCAAACATTTTAAATTTTCTTTAAATAAAAGAAACATATTTTGGACTAAAGATAATGGCTCAAAAGTGGAGTAAAATCATACGATGAAACAAGGGCTAACATTTTGAGTGGTCTGTGTCATTTGTGGTAAGTGCATGTACATTTGCCCACAGGTGGCCACGTTGATAGGTTGCACAAGTATGAAACTCTATCAGGGAAGTAAAGCCAGGGCCTTTGACCTAAAATATGATCAAAACACAAAATACTGGTGAAACGCAGATGTACCCTAGCATTTGTTAATTAACTCACTGAAATCCCTTATAAATATTGTTTTCAGAAATACTTGCTTGACATTTCATTGCTGACTTCTGACATGTATGTCAACAATTTTACTTTATCTTATTCAAACATTCCTCTAGCCTTTCATGCTATGGTTTGGTGAGATTAGTCAAACAATCACTTTGTATAGAAAAAGGCATGTGCATGGCATGTACTTTGTAGCCTGTGGTGCAGAATGCATAGAGCAAGTGAGTGCAAGGGACATGAAATGTCCCGAGTCAGAAGGTTAAAACAAGTTAGAAATGTAATAATTTCCAACAATTTTTGTTGACCAATTTAACTCCAATTTTTTGTTTCAATTTTTTAAAAACCACCCCTCTGATCATGTGTTGGTATGTAACTCTGCAAGCTGGTGTTTTATCAACTCTTAAAGACTGGTCATGTGATGAGCTCATTGTCTTAGGTATTTGTAATACCTATGTAAAGCTACTGTATAACCAAAAGAAAGCCTCAATAGAATCTAAGTTGTGAGCAGATTGTAAAATACAGGAACAGGACAATAACATGCGCCTTTGATCGTCCATGTGATATTTGCACATTATAAATGTTAAATTATTGTTAGCCTATTTGAATGTAATTTTTTAGATGCTACGTTGCATAGCTGAAGTATGTAAATGTGAGAAGAAAAGAAGGCATTTTCTTGATAGGCAATCTGACCATGCATCTTTCTGATTGATTGAGACATTATGATTAAGCCCTCTCCTTTATTCAAGATTATAAACTTTGACCCTTGCCTCCCCTATCCCTCACAGTCCATCAGGCTGCATTGAAATATTTGCTCAAAATTTAAGAAAGTAGAGCTAAGCCACTTTGATACAAAAGTACAAAGGATGTGCAATTGGCTTCCTGCTTAAAGGGGTGGATTGGGAAGATTCAGGAAGGTTCCAGAAAAATGCAGAATTCTTGTAATTCTTGGTCTCTAAGTGCTGAGTTGATGCAACCTGCATCAAGAATTAGGGCTTAACTTAAAGTTAGTTGTTTGAATTCTTTCCATTAAAGTTCCTTTCCATTCTGTTGACATTTGTTTTGTATTCTTTGCCCAAATTGCTGGCTGTTGAACTTGTCCAGAGTCCAGTAATGGCACGTGGCAGTCATACTACACCACGGAGTAGCCGAGCTGGCAGTCGATCCAGCACACCAAGGATTGCTCGCAGTGTCACAGATGATGATGATGATTTTGTCATGGGTGGTAAATAAGAGACATAGTAGAGTATGTATTTTAAAGTGTACTCTGAGATTACCAGTTGACTGACTGTGTATAGTTGACTTTGATATGGGGTACAATGTTTTTGGACCCTTAGACAAACCATGGCTGCTGGGGGAGGGGGCTGACATATCATTGAACCTTAGACAAACCCAAGGGTGCGAGGTGTCCCTAGAGGTGTTCAAACATCATGGCCTACATTGCAGCAGTCAATAATTGTTATACCTGTCTAGAATACTTTTCCTCACCCGTATGTCTCAAATTGAATTGAAATGACAAGTGTCACAGTTGTTTGAGGCATGCGGACTTGGTGCATCGCCATATCAATTTTGATGTGTTGGTTGCATGTGTCCTGCTCAAAAGCAATATCTTTACATTTGAAAAACTTTTTTTTTAGGAAAATTACCTGTTTCTTAATGCTCATCAGACATTATTCAGAACTTGAACAAAGAATCAATCAACAGTTTAGTATATCAAAATGTCACTTGACTACTCCAACAAGAGTTTATTGTCGTCAATCGTACCATGAATTTTTTAAAGAGCAGAGTTCTCATTGAATCAGGCATGCAACTTTCCCTCAGATCGGCGGATTTCCTTGTTTTTTTACTTCAAACTCATGCCATTGAATGTTGAAAAACACTGTATAAAGTCTGGTAAAGACGGAAATGTCCTCATTTTTTGGCATTTTATGAAAAGGGCATTCATTTTGGTTTGATTTTTGGGCTTTTTTGCAATTCTGTGAAAGAGGCATTACTTCCTTTGGGGCTGATACATCATCAGACCGGAAGTTATGTTAAAAAGTCTTTATTTTTCAAAATTTCCTAAAAAAAATCAACCGTGAGAGCTAACAGCGTGAAATGTCCATTAGATAGCAGATTAGAGTCCATTACACGAAGTGCATAACTGGTCAACTTGTTGACACAAATGAAGCGTTGATGACAAAACACGCAATATTTGCGTACCAAAATCCCATTTTTACATATACTCTGTGTAGTGGCTTTTATGCAGTGGAACCCTTACATCTGCTTATAACAAAGACATTGCACAGTGCATATACATACTCCGGGCAGTGGCTGGCTCCTTGCCAAACTGTGCGCTGCTGTCAGATCACTTTGTGTGTATACAACGCCCAAAGACAAAAATGTTTTAAATCTGATAAAACTTATTCTGTGCTATTTCTTAATGAACACAGTGTGACTTGTATTGTACATATCCCATTGGGTTAAAATCCTTGCAGGTTGCTTGGAAGGAATGTGTTATACTCATTCATGAACCTTAAGTACACAATCATGATGTGAAGAGGTGACAAATAACGTGACATTCAAGGTGCACTCTTCAAAGCGTTATATCACATGAACTACATGTCTGATTGGATTCAAACCTTCCAGACATCTTAGAAGGGGAGTACTTTAGACAAAAATTCACCTCATGTGATGATGACGTCATCAGGGCACAAGTCAGGTGACATTAAAGGTGCACTCTTTACAGCCCGAAATCTCCTGAAGTACATGTCCCATTGGTTTGAAACTTCACAGATAACTAGAAAGGGAAGTGCTATAGACAGATATTGAAATGATGTGATGATGACATAATCAGGAGACAAGTCAAGGATATTAAAGGTGCACTCTTTATAGCCCTCTATCTCCTGAAGTACACGTCCCATCGGGTTGAAACTTTGCAAGTAACTACAAAAGGAAGTTTGATTGACGAAAATTGACCTGATGTGATGACGTAGTTGTTCAAATTTACAAAAGAATGCGAAAAAGCCCTCTGTTCTGTTGGCAAACAGACAGATAAGCTCTAGTTTCTTCCTCATCTGACCAAAGCCCCATTCAATTTGTGCACGATTTTTCTACCCATGCCTTTGGTCCCTTTGCAAATTTGGATCGTCATCGAACTTTGACCAGTGACGAACCTCAGTGCAAAGATGTGCATAGAACAATAACATCATGATGACGTCATCAAGGGATTTTTTATTGATATATTAATATATTTTTTCAGCCCATTGATGTTGTACACGTCTTCAAGACACAATATTGATAACTTGGTAATGGTTGATCATCATCTAAGTTACACCAAGCACAGACCTTAAAGCAAGCATAGGCCGTGTCCAAAACGGGCTTCCAGAGCTACGGCTAGGTCTATTGTCTCTGTGTTCCCACATATTTCCATTGGAGAGAAGACTTGGACCTAGCTCTAGACGAGATTTGGATGCTGCCATGGTACAAAAATAATGACGTTGTGATGACATCATCAAGTGAATTATTAGCGAATTTTGAACATTTAAATATTATGTTACATTTTTTAAAATCCATATGAAATCAACCATAGCCTCCCACAACATTCTGTTTGCCGCAAGTGACAGCGTAAAATTTGCTCTTCTATTTATCTTGTGTGGGTCAAATCATGTGACATTTCCATCTGGTCGAAACCAGAAGTGGGCGTATTGTTTGAAAGTGGTAATAGGTATCAACTTGTTTTCAACGGTGTTAGTTGGTGGGGGTATAGTATTCTTCAAAACATCCACAAATGACTTCACAGAATTGTTTAATGCCCTCTAGCGACAGGTTGAAAATTCTGAAAAATGAACTTTGAATAGATGTCTGTGGCAAAGCTAGTTGGGATCAGCTGAAAATTGATGTATATAATGATCTTTTCCCAGTGAATACATGTGTGAAAGTTGGGGCCGATGACGTCATCAGAAGTTATAAAGTCTTTTTATTCTTCAAAATTCCCTAAAAAATCAACCGTAAAAGGTAGAAGTGTTAATTGCCATTAATATGATAGCTTAAACATTAAAGTCTATTGCAGTAGGTGCATAACTGGTCTACTTGTTCACACAGATGAAGCGCCGACAACAAAAATGTATTTCGCTATATTTTCATACTCGAAAATCCAATTTGTACATATACACTGTGTTACAATGTTACATTAAATGTGCACTCTTGGAATCACTATCTCTCCTGAAGTGCATGTCTTTTGGTTAAAACCTGTACATGTAAGTATATGAATCTCGATATTTTAAAGCAGTTAGTGATATGCCAACAAGGCACTTTTCTTCAGAACAACAAAAGGCGAAAAAACCCATGTGAAGAAAAAAGATCCTTGTGACAGACACACAACCTCTAGTTTTTTCCTATTTTGTTTTTTAAATCAAAGTTGCATGCCTGTTCAATAGGCTGGTTGGCAGTCCCCAAATTATGTTTTAGACTGTGGGTTGGGGAATCATCTGATTTCTCGATATGGTGTGATGGCCAACAGTGAGGATGACATGTTTTGTTGCCCAGTCATGAGATCAAACTGGGCCAATGAAAATTAAGTATTAAAGACAGATGTATAAGAAGACGAAATTGGTTGTAAGTCAAGTTCTTTGACCCGTATGTACAACAGCCAACACATTTACAAACATCAATAAAAGTGTTCATAAGCTGACGCTGACACTTCTGTCACAAAATGGTACAGCATACAGTACATGCTGTTACTTAGGAAATAGTTTTGACAGAATAAAGAGATTTTGTTGTTTCTCAGGCCTTATTATTTTTAGAATATTTAGGAATATTGAGTTTTTATATAAATCCGGGAGACAATTGTTTTGGAACTTTGGTTAAGACCCAATGGGAGGTGCTTGATAAAACAACACTTGTTGAACTGTATAAAAGAGTGGTGTCATGAGGAATCAAGATTGTGTGTTTGGTTGTAAATCCTTGATCTCTTGATTAACAATAGAAAAGAGCCACAACTACATTCATACATGGAACAGAGCTTTGCCCTCTGCGTTGGCTTCGTTCAATTGAAGTTTGATAAAAGATTTTCTGCTGAGCATAAAAGGGTTTATTTTGCCGATTTAGGTTTTTTAAAACATTTGTGATGTGTGTAGGTAACATCCGAGTCTCTTCCATTAGGCAACAGACCCATGGCTCCAAAACAGTTTGATATGTGTGAGCATGGATATTTTAGGTGACCCCATGCACTAGCAAATAAAAAAGGATGAAGTCATTTTAAGCTGAAATCTGCTAAAAGTTGATTGGTCAGTCGTCAGCTGATTGTACTTATAGTGAGACAACCAAATCAACTGACCAGTTTGAGGCAGTCTACACAGAAATTGTGTCTAGGAGTGTTTCATGTAGGCCCAACCAATCTGCATGTATATTGTTGATGTGCCCCAACATGGTGCAGCCCCTATTGTGGTGCACTTTCATTTTTCACTTCTTGTGTGAGCAATATTTTAGCTCAAATTTCACTATTAGTGAAACTTCATTAAAGTCCTAATATTCTGATTCATACATATCAATTTTACGTGCTACAAAGTTTGGATGAAATTTTATTTTTGCCCGATTTTCAGATTTTTCTGAGTGGCGAAATGAACTCTTTTAAAATGTGCCCCAAAGTAGGGAAAGAATTTTCTGACAAACTTGATGGGTGTTTGGGTGGAATAATGATGGTTTACAAGAATTTATAAATTTCAAAAAATTTTGAAAACGTTTTTGTTGGATTTTCTGAGATTTTTTAAGTGTGCCATGTTAGGGAACACTCAACTGAATTCAAGCCAAATTTCTGGATGTTGATAGTTTTAGATTTCAAATGAAATTTCATGACACTGAAATCGTTCACGGAGTTTCAACACCATGCATTATGGAGGTATAAGAGTACCAGTTTTGAATCAAATGAGTTTGGAGTTTTTCAAGAAAGAAGTTTGTGAGGAAAGTCAAATGAACGTAAACTGCCATGTACGATGGTCAAGTACCTGAGGGTAAAGTACATGTATTCGAAAATCCAAGTAAAAATAATGGGGTATGAGCCAGGTACAATTAATTTTTGTGTACTGATAATCAAGTACACGCTGAGTGCTCAGGTGTACTCAAGTACGAGTATTCCATCACTGGGGCCAGGGCCATGAGGTTGTGTGATATTTTTGCTTGTTCACATTTTGATATTCTTTGCAAGAAAAGATACCTCAACTTATTCTCAGCCGAGCTTGTTAAAATATCATTCTGTCCGTTGGTAAATCCAATTTGATCAACTAGTGAACTCTAAAAGGTATTATTATAGTAACCGTTTGAACAATACTTATTTGTATATTTCAGCAATAATTATGTGTGAATGTGGTGTTATAGCTAGGGAGAATTCAAAATGGATTATGGCTAGAATCAAAAGTCTGATTACAAATGTGCCTTCAAATTGTAAATACTAGAATTCCATGGTGTTGATTTTGACATAAGTATTGAATAAAGCAAACAGTGTATCGTGTGTGGTTACTTGGAATTTTCCCCCACCCCTGGCAAATTAATGTAGTCTCTAGATTTTTTTCTCCAATGTTGTACATTAAACATTGTTGTCTTCATTGGTTTACTTTATTTTACAAACACACCACCCTGTCTTTTGCATCATCCATGCCATGTAATATAAAAAGAAATACCTTGGTTCGTTTTTGTCTTTCCAGCAGCCTTCTTGCACTGCAGTTTAGGGTTATGGCCAACTCTATAGAGTTATTCACAAGTACTTATTCATGTCCCAGTGAACATGTATACATGCTTTGAGTTTCCATTTGTGCTTTCAATCACAACCAGCTTCAGTATGTTCAGGATACATTGTATCTACATGTTTGTGTATCCAATCAGTGCACACAAAACACAACAGGAAAATATCAAACTTGAGCAATGTAAGAATACTGTCAAATGAATCAGCTTAAGTGATTTTGCTGGTTCATCATGACAGTCATCTCAAAGGTAGTTCTGACATTAGTCTGTATCAATCATAATGTGCAGTGTATGCTTCATCTTGTAAAGAGGAGTGTTGAATGCCAGAGTTGCTGAGCAGTGTGTATAGTTTTTGCAGAAGATTTTGACACCTTTGTACTGTTCAGGTTTAGTAATGTTACGCAACTAAATGCAAAAACTTATAAATTTACAGCTTTTGTAGTATCTACTTTATTTGGTTCAAGGCCTTTTTGTTTTGTTTTTGATGTGCAATCTTTAGCTGGAAAATCATCTGCCAAAAAGGGTTGCTATTATTGCTATCACAATCAGTAATGCCCTGTTTCGTTAGATGAGCTGCAGGAAGGTAATTGCATACCAAAAATTACAATACTGTAATCATGGACTAAGTACAGTGTACTGTAGGATCTGTATGCTTGTCACAAAGTCGGATGATGGTACACAGTAGGTGGCTTTTTATATCCCTCTCACTACATTAGACGAAGAATTTATAGCTGTGGAAACTGATGTGTTAACCTTTCATTGGTCTTTATATTGCTTGGCATCCATTCTGCCTGTATGTGGGCCTTGATAAGTTACTGCCAATGTCACCACATTGTAAACATGTGCATGTGGGCATCCAACACAGCTGCTCACCACTCACGGTGCACAAGATTTTGATTGTATTAGGTTTTTGATAATGACAAATAGAGTCCTTTGAAAGCAGGGCTTAAAGATGTTTAAAATTTCAGTTTTTTTAAGTGGTAAGCACATTCACGTTAACAGTGTGATGACATGTTGCAGTGATTTATCAGAGCCCACATACATGTACATTTCCAGAGCTTGGGGTATTAAAAATGTGGCCATCCAATGAAAGGTGGCCAAGTCCAGTTTTAAACAGAGAAGTCAGTACATTGTACTACTCAAACCACTAACATTGAAGCTTAAAATCCTTCTGTTTGAAATGCCACATGCAAAAAGAGCAAAACTTGGCTTTTCTTTCTATAGGAAAAGAATATGCAAGAAATATGGGTGGTGTCGTTCTAATTTCTTTGTTTCATTTTGCAAGAATGGAATAAAAATGTGTAACCAGGTCAAGTTCTCACCCTGCTCTTGCCCAACACCAGTTCCCCTTTTCATGCTTTTTCCAGTGTACCAACTTTCACAGTTTTTGCTAGCTGTAGCCACTTCGATAGCGAGAATACTTTTAGAGAAGTGCCTTCTGTGTGGTTGCCTCCACAAAAATACAGGCATCTTTGCCGGTTGCATTATTCTGTTGCATTTTGTCCGCTACTTTTCAACAATTACATCTTGTCTTCTGGAAAGGGAGAGAGGCATGAACAGGCAGTCCAAGTGGTGAGTATGACCCTTAAATAAAAATACATGTTCTTGACTTATTATTCAAGATTTTAATGCCACAAATTCTGATTTTTCATGTCGTGTCTTTTCCTATCAAATTTAGGGCCATTTGATTTATAATTGCATTCACGATGTCAGTATTTAACAAAATTATTAATTAATTGTGTGAACTATCAATTTGATTTCTTTGCTTAAATTATTTGGTGACAATTGGCGATTGCTTAAGTATGTTGTATAGTTTTATTTAACTGAGTTATGAAAGACATTTCCCCTCTAAATCATACATGAAAGTCCCTTGTACAAAAATACTTGAAAATAAGTTTGCTGTCATTTTCATTCTTGCGAAACTTGAAGTGAATCAAATCATCACTTTGCTACAATCAGCATAAAACAGACTAAGGGTGTTTCTTAAATAGGAAATTGTGTTTCTGTACATGAAAACACCTGGACATTTATTCAACAAGACTTGTGTGTTTTTAAGTTTGGATCCTCATCAAACTTGTACCAATGAAGGACCCTTATGCATAGATGGTCCTAAAACAATGACGTCCAGATGACGTCATCAAGTGATTTATTATCAATTTTTCAATATTTCTTTCAGCCCATTGACTTTGTACACGTTTTCAAGGCAATATTTTGGTTGTTCAGCAATATGCAAATGTCATCGAAGTTACACAAAAGAAAGACCTTGAAGGTCTTGGAGACCTTGAATAATACTAAAATAATTAAGTCATGATGACATCATCAAGTGATTTATTATTAAATTTATAATATTTAGATATTCTGTTTGCAGCAAGTGCCATTGGGTTTGTAGCTCTATGGTAAAATAGACCTACAACATAATGACGTAGTGAATTGTTTACCGCCGTACATACATTGTGGGTGAAAGGGGGGATGTTGCAGGAACGCCTCGAAGTGACACGTCATGTGTAACGTATACTATATGGCGTGTATATCGACCTGACACGAAAAAAATTCCCGATTATCGTCCGAAATGGTCCGTGTGAACTGCTGTGTTCCATTGTGTTTATCAAGCACTCAACAAACGCCAGAGCTGCGTTTTTTGTAACTTCCACAGGACTGCGAAAGGCGACAGATTTCCGTGAGAAATATGGCCATCAAAGCAAAGTCCAAGTGGACCTCTGTATGCAGTCAACATTTTGTAGGCGGAGACAAAACTTACGATGTTTTAGGTTTGCAGTAGCAGGAAAGCTTCTTCGTTGTTCATTTTGCCGGGAAACAACCCCCTCCCACTCACTTGTCCACGGGAAAATCGTTGGATCCGGTACATCGTAAGTTTTGTCTCCGCCTACAAAATGGCATAGAGAGGTCCACATGGACTTCGCTTTGATGGCACTTATTTCTCACTGAACTTAATACTTATCCAAATCTTTTGCGGTCCCATGGAAGTTAAAAAAACGCAGCTCTGGCTTTCGTTGAGTGCTTGATAAACACAATGGAACACAGCAGTTCACATGGACCATTTCGGACGATAATCGAGAATGTGTTTTTTTTCCGTGTCAGCTCGATACATACGCCATACAGTATACGTTACACATAACGTGTCACGTCGGCGCGTTCCAGCAACATCCCCACCTTTCACCCACAATGCACCGCGGCAAACAATGCAGTATTGTGCGTGCGCGTATGCATGCTGTGCGTATGCTACTGTGTGCTTGTGTTGACGCCCAATATCTGCCTGCAACATAGACGGCGCACAGTGCGTAGGGCATGTACTCGGGACTTGGCAAAATGCCGACCACGTGCTGCCGAGAGCAGATGCATTGTACGGAACGCCAAAAGAGACAAATGTTTTAGATTCATCTTCTCTGTGCCTTTTCCGCGATAAGTATAGTGTTTTGTATTGTATATTGTATTGTACATGTCTTATTGGGTTTACACCTTGCAGGACGTTAGGAAGGGAAGGTTTACAAACGGAAATTGACCTCATATGATGACAATATCATCAGCAGATAACTTGAAAAGGGAGTGCTTTAGAGGGTTTTTTTATCTTTTAAATTTGTAAATTGAGTAAATTTTCTGTGTTATAATCCTGCAAAATAAATAAATGAAATGATGTTCGGGGCTCGTAGGTTCTTTCTTCGGGTTCTACAACCGGATTACCGCACATAAGAAGCGTAAATGCAAGAAATACCGCTCTACACCTGGGCAAGATATTTCTTCATCGGGTTTGATGATGGCGGTCCGCTCTCTCGGGGACGCTGTCCACCTTAGCCAGCCGCCTTGAGTCAATCTGCACCACTTGGCGACTGCCCCAGATCCGGATGCCCTGTGTGGGTATCTCCTTCCGGATTCTCACCCGGACTGTAGCCGGCTCCACTTCCGGCTCCATATCCAGTTTTATCTCCAGCTTCACACCCTGCTTCTTCGGTCTGTCTAATACACGATGGCGCCCATTTACCCATGCATTTTTAAAAATTGCATTTGCTCTTACTAAATTCATTTAATAGTTATACTAATAATCATTCTTCAACTTAATCTGGCTCTAGGTGGAAAGGCTTGTGGTAGCACCATGCGAAGGAATATATATATCTCTTATGAGTATGTGTGGTTCTGAAAAGAACCAGGAGCATACTCAACGTTTACGACCGACTACGTGCTCAGTCCGTCACCATGAATAGAGGGATCCCAATACGACGCTTTTAGCGTCGATCTGCGCACTTCCGCGTTTGAAAACGAGGTTGTATGTGTCAGCTTCAATTCTTAATTCGATCAGACGATTGAAAGTAAGGAGTCAAGACACAAAATACATAAAGGTATGTTAAATTCAGACTTTTCAGGCTGCAAATTTTTGTGGAAGAGTCTTTCAGGATGACTCGACACGTGAAATCAAAATAAAGTAATGGCAATTTACCGCGAAGTAACGTAATTGCGATGGTTTAAACTGAAGTGGCACCACACTCACGAACTGGATACTGCATGGACTGTGTCGAGCCGCGGTTTCGATGCGGATATGCGGAGACGGCGCTAATGTGAAATCCATGTACAGCCTGAAATTCCATTTTAACCCGGTTCTATTTACGACTCAAATCTAGCTCTGCCCCTATGACACTGCCTTGATCTGTCCAGTTTATGGGACATCTGACCGTGCATGGAGGAACCACATGCACACTCTACCGGGCCACCGTACGTTGGTTGCTCGTGTGGCCCCTGGTGATTGTGAGTCTAGGTCACGCATACTAAACCCTGACCGCGACTTGAATATTTTTCTCATAGACCAATCGCTAGACTACGCATCAAACTGCCGGCTAGCACCTGAGATTCCTGTGCTGGGGGCCAGCTAGGTGGGATATAGAGAAATCTGCTCTCTGGGAACTGATTTACCTTTTTATGGAGCTGTTCCGGTGAAGAAAGCGCGATACAATAGAGGGATCCCAATACGACGCTTTTAGCGTCGATCTGCGCACTTCCGCGTTTGAAAACGAGGCTGTATGTGTCAGCATCAATTCTTGATACGATCAGACGATTGAAAGTAAGGAGTCAAGACACAAAATATATAACGGTATGTTAAATTCAGACTTTTCGGGCCGCAAATTTTTGTGGAAGAGTCTTTCAGGATGACTCGACACGTAAAATCAAAAGAAAAAATAACGACAATTGACCGCGAACTAACGTACCTGCGATGGTCATGTGTCTTGTGCAGTGGGCTTGGTTAAAACTAAAGTGGCGTCACACTTACGAACCGGATACTCCATGTACTGTGTGGATTCCGCGGGCGCACGCGAGGAAGTTCAACACAGAGAGCCTTGGTTTCGATGCAGATAAGCGCATACGGCGCTAATGTGAAATCCCTCTATCAGCCTACCGTGTGTGTGTGTGTGTGTTTCGTCCATAGGTCTTCTGTTCAGTAATGCCAGTGGTAGATGTCATCACCCTACCTGAAGACCCATCGAGCCCACCGATGTCTGAAACTTCGTCATCAGATGCATTCAGGCGTGTAACAGTCAACCGCAATCTCCGGACGGGTCCCCCTTCTCGAGCTCTGACTGATGACCATGCCATTTAATCCAGTACCCATGCCTCGACCACCCTTATGGGTGCACCCTTGCAAAAAGGCCCAAAACATGTCCGCCGAGCTCATTAAAAAAAGTTATGCACTCAAAATATTCTATATTAGAGAGTCCTGAGAGCCATGAAATTGAGGAATTGGAGAAACTTGGAAAAGTATGATGCGCTTCTAATTATGCTAGGTGGTAGCGCGTTCGACAGTAGTAAAATCAACGTCATTGCTAAAAACACCGAAAATTACATTTCGTTTAGCTTTGGCCAACTTAGGTTCCTCGACTCGTTTCATTTCATGGCAGCTTCGTTAGATCGATTGGTTAAAAATTGTTCTCCCAAAGATTTCAAGTTGCTCCGCGAAAGGTTCCCAGATGACAATACGGGCCTGCTTTTAGAGAAAGGAATTTATCCTTACGAGTATATAGACTCCTTTGATCGATTTAAGAAATAAAACTGCCTCCTTTAGGCGCTTTTTACGGCTGGTTGAAGTTGCAGTCTTTTACAAAAGAATATGTACGCGCCTAAAACGTGTGGCAAGCGTTCGACTGCCAAAATCTTGGCGACTACCACGATCTCTACGTCGAAACGGACACTTTACTTTTAGCAGGCGTATTTAGAAACTTCCGTAAAGTCTGTAAAAAGAACCACGGTTTGGGACCTAGCCAATTATTACATGTCACGGGGCCTATCGTGGGACGCGCTTGTTAAACCATTCTGGCGTAGAATTAGAGCTGCTAACAAAAATTGACAAGCGTCTGTTCTTCGAAAGGGTCGTCAAAAGCTTTCGATGGGTTCAAGACACGACCAAATTTACCCACAAGTATATCGCGAAAATTTCACCGAAAGCTTCAAAAGGCTTTATGCTAGAAGTCACTTTAGACTACCCAAAACATTTACACGACAAGCACAAATTTCCCACTGGCACCAGAAAATATCTCAGTTCCCAATGAATGGCTCTCCGACTATCAAAAAGACTTGGTACAAAACGGAGAGAGAATTACTTCTATAAACTCGTATCCAGTTTGGACACCAAACATAAATACGTGGTTCACTACTGCACGTTACAAAAGTACCTGGAACTGGGTTTACAGCTAAAAGACATTCACCGAACAATGTCTTTTAAACAGGCTCCATGGATGAAGAGTTACATCGACCAAAATACCGAGTTACGTAAATTGGCCAAGTCCGATTTCGAAAAGGACTTTTTCAAGTTAATGAATAATGCAGTCTTTGGCAAGATGATGGAAAATGTTAGATATCGCATCAACGAACTTTTGCTGAGAGATTTTCAAGACACTGATAAGTACAAGAAACTAACCTTTAAACCAAACTATAAAGCCACTACTCTGTTTAAAGGGTGCGATCTCTCGTTTGTCGAAATGTATCGAACCAAAATAAAGTTGAATAAGCCAATTTACTGCGGCGTAAGCGTGTTATATCTATCCAAAACTTTAATGCACGACTTTTATTACAACACGTTGAAAGCAGACTTTAGCTCAAACGTCTGTCTTTTTTGTACACTGATACAGACAGCCTGCTCGTTCAGATTCAAACAGAGGATTTAACCAATTACCTGCTTAAAAAGCGCAAGTTATTTGATTTGAGCAATTACCCAACGGATCATCGACTTTACGATCTGAAAAACAAAAGGTCACTGGCAAAATGAAAGACGAATTTGGCGGTCAAGTGTGTCGGAAGTCGTTTGTATTCGACCAAAGATGTACTCCGTTTTTAACGGATCACCAAAAGTTGAAAAAGGCGAAAGGAGTTACTAAAGTAGTAACCCAAAAACAGTTGTCGTACGAGGCTTATAAAAGGTGCCTGTTTGAAAAAACGCAGCTTTTTAACAACATCTTTTCAGATCTGACAAGCATCTGTTGTACACAGTCTCGCAAAATAAGTCTGTCGCCTTTAGACACAAAGTGTTACATATTACCAAACGGAATTAAACCTTTAGCCTACGGGCGTTGTCGTACATTTGAATCCGGCGGCAATTCTGTGTCTTCGGGTATCACTTGAAGTTCTTTTCTGACGAAACTCCTTTTGGGCTCGTCCGACAAATAATATAAAGTAGGCCCCGGTTTAACTCTCTTACCCCGGACCCGTTAAAATTTACTCGTGCGTTTCTCGATTTGATAGACGTCCACGGACCAGACGGGATCGGTTGCCCTTCTAACGGTACCTCCTTCTTGCGGTACCTCTATTCTTCGCGGCGGGTGTATCGTTGATTGCGTTTTCTTTCTTATTTAAGATTTTAACGTAAATTAAAAATAAAAAACAGTCAATTATAAAACATAACGAGTCAGTACACGGAAAAATTGAACCCAAGCCGCAGGCTAAAAAGTTCCACGAGCCATCAAGGGCGAAAGACGCGAGGTAACAATTACACATAATCCAAGCACAATCGCAGCAAGTCACACGCTACATGTAAAATTTCCTGCGTTGGGAATTGACGACGTTGTAGTGCCCGGTACCGTGAAATTGGCTTTCAAGTTGGGTCTAGACGGGGCTTCAGACGATAACCAAACTATGTACAACAACTTGGCAGGGAACTTAGTCTCCGAACTCAACATTAGCTTGCAAGGCAACGAGATCGTGAGCTACCAGGACACCGACGTATTTCACAGCTTCAAAGACAATTGGCTACCGCTGAAACAGACTAAAACATGGCTTATTTTGGCCTGGAAAGGGAAAACGTGGCAAAGTTGCGTTTGGGAGCAGCCAACTGTAGCGCAGGGGCAAACGATGGTAAAAATAAAGGATCGCCGGCGCTTACAAAAACAGATACGAGATTCCGTTGGACGTGCCTCTGTTAACGGATCACGGACCCTTTTATCCTTCGTGTTTTAAAGAACCTCTGACTTTAATACCAATTGACTTTTAACGGTCACGACAAAGTGGTCAAAAGTAAAGACACTGCCGCCGAATAAAGCATCTCAGACTTGACCCTAGAATACGAGGTAGTCACCAATCGCGAGCTGACTCAAAGTTTGCGGCAAAAACATAAAGGCCCCGTCTACTACATGTACTTGTTCGATAGAATTCACTCGTGGAAGAAACAAGCGGTTAACAAGTCAGATACGTTGTGGAATATTAGTATACATGTAGATCAAACGATTAAAAGCTTGAAAGGCGTCTTAATCCTGTTCAAAGATCCCTCAGTTCAAAACCTGCTAAATTTTTTCACATATCACTAAAACAAGCGTCACTGTTGCAGGCAACCCCAATCAACTGTACTCTCAAGAATTATTTGAATATCAACATTTTACGGAAGTTTGCTAATATTTTGGAGACTCGGAAGACGAAAGCGGATCGGGCGGTCTTCAAAGACCTACATTTAACCGGCGTCGACATGGCAAGATATTTAAAAGACAAATATGGCCTATGGCTCGACTTTAGAAGCTCCAACGATAACTCGGCTCACGGATCCGGTAGGCCGCTTGGTGGAGTTGGCGACATATAGATTCAAATGGAAAGAGAGGCAGAGACGGCGGGGTCGTTAATAATGTACTTATTTTTAGTAATGGATGCGCAGTTGACGGTGGAAGACGGCAATTTTAAAAGCTTGGTTTATTAAATCGGGTTTAAAGTAAAAAGTTTAAGTAAAAAGTATGAGCCAGAGTAGGAGTCAGAGGAGTGGGAACACGTATAAAATCCACACTGCGCATTAATCGTGGGTAAAACGGGATGGGGAAAACAAAATGGGTGCTTGATTTATTGGAGCGCGAGTATAAATTTGTATTTGAAGTGATCGTGATAATTTGTCCGACGTTGTTTAAAAATAAAACTTATTTAGAGCGACCTTGGATATACACCGATGACAATGTATACCAATGTGATTTAGACAAGGAGAAGTTAGAATTAAACGAGGCGATCGATCTTTACCAAAACGCTTTCGACGGGGCAAATACTTTGTTTATTGTAGACGATTGTGCCGCTGACCAGTTTATTAAATATCGCAAGAGATCAAGAGGCAGCAACACATGTGCGCTAAGCAAAATGGCGTTCAGTGGCAGGCATTATTTACACTCATGTTGGCTATTAACGCAAGAGTATAATTTGGTTCTCAAAGACTACCGCGAAAACATTGCTTGGACCGCACTATTTTATTGTAAAGATCGAAATAGCTCTGACCAATGCTTGGATGAAGTCGGGTACAACGATGTTGTACCCGACTGCAAAAGAGAATTAGTTAAACGGCATTTACGCAATGTTAAATTCAGCAAGTTGATTTTACATACCTAGCCGCCTGTGTCTTATTTGCTTCAATAAAAATGAGAAAATTTTATTTACATATATAATAAATAGAGATGGAAACCAAAATTTGCAACATTTGTAGGACAGCAAAAGATCTTTCTAATTTTAGAGTTAAATCAACTGGTGATATTAATCTCGGCTACAACCAATGTATCGATAGGAAGAGAGAGAATACGAATAAACACTGTTGTCCTCATGGTCGACAGAAGAGTCGGTGTATAAAAGTGTATAAAGTGCGATGGCGCAGGCATTTGTCAACGTGGACGGCAGAAGAGTCAGTGCAAACGTTGTGGTGGCGCTTCAATCTGCCCACATAAAAAAACAAAGATTGGAATGTAAAATTTGTAAGCAACGCAATTAAAGTAACTATGCACCGATGATTAAGAAATTGCTAACGTTACGACAAGAAAAATAATTTGTTTAGCCCCCCAAAAATTCATTGACAGAGAATTTCTACAAGAATGGATCGACGAGAATGAATTTTGCCACTAAAACGACTGTAACGTTAGATTACAATTCATTGAGCGCAAGGTTGACCAAGCCACAATTGAATGGTTTTCAATTTCACATCGACCGGCCACGTGAAATGGAATTGTGTATACTTGCTTGTCTGAAATGTAATAACATGAAGAAGTGTTACATGATTAGCGAATCAACACATTTGTAAGAAGTTAATAGGTACATGTAGTTATAATTTGTTTAAATTTGCTTTAACTGAGCTAATTGCAGCTTGGTTAAAGCATTTTTTTATTTTGTTTAATTAAATGATAACTATGCTACAATACATTCAACTTCTTGTCCAATCAATTATTGTAGTTAATTTAACGTTTTATACATTTGAATATTTGTCTGCCAAGCAAGCGTTCAACAATTTAAAAAAAATATATATTAAAATGGACGACATTAAATCAATCCTTGCCGATTCAAACGCCGATGCAAAAAGCCCCGACCTCAAGCCCAAAGTAAAAGATTGACTATGTTCAGTAGTTGCCTCTGGCGAATCCAAGAAATACCTAGGCAAAGAATACACCGTTAAAGACATCGAATCTGTAACCCCATCCGAACAAGAAAAACTGTTTAATTTATACGAGGTGCGCTTCGGCAAAGAAACGTTAAAACTTTGAGCAACTCGATTCTGAGCTTATATGCCAGACATTTAGGAATTGCAACCCCAATCGAATTTTTGGACTTCAATGTGGATTTCAAATCTGAAGAAGATCTTACTAAAGATTTAAATAACGATCCCATAATCAGTCAAACGCTTGGGCACTTCCTGAGTGAGCTCTGCTACAAATACGGGGTGTACCTATCACCACTTGTTGCCACATTATTTAGTACGAAACATTTGGCTATTAATAAGAATCCTATTATTTTAAAAGAAGATGTCAATGGAAGAACAAGTATCACTAGCACCAGCTCCAGCACCGACTCCTGCCAACAGTCTGGTTAAGAGCCAAGTGCAAACGGTAACCAAAATTAAAAATCCCAAGCGAGTAGAACAAGGTAAAAGATTAGCCGAGCACAACAAGAAAATGAAATAACAGCTTGCCCGCCTGAAAGCGGGCGAACCTAAAGCCCCCGAAACAAAATCACAAAGTAAAATTTATGAATCCATTTCAGAAAATAGAAATTTAATTATAGGCGGTTTAGCGATTGGTCGAATTGCACTATTTTTGTTTCTGAAAAATGAGTCCACAGAGGCTAAAGCGCCGGCACAAGTTCAAACAACTTTTCAAGCACCACCAGTCTAAAAGGCTCAAACAACAGCTCTCACTCCCGAAATTTTGGACATGGAGTAGTTTTAAAGGTGGTAATTTTAAACGGTAACTTTTAAAACGCTTATATAATAAGAACAAGTAACGCTAAATCAATTGACTTTAACGGTATTGCCAATACGATTTATCACGGCGCTGTTATTAGCCTAATTTCCATGAGAAACGCCATGCTCAGGAACAAGCTACTTAAATTATATACAACAGGTTTGCCCTTACCCAACGTACATGTATATTAATAAGCACTGTATGCTCAGTAAGCTGTAAGCTCTCGGACAAGCACTGAGCATACAGTGCTTATTAATATACGTTGGGTAAGGGCAAACCTGTTATATATAATTAACATCTCCCCAACGCAAAAATACATCTTGAAGCTACTTAAAATTAAACCACCGGATCTAAATGAATTGTCGGTAGAAGACGCGGCTAAAATGACCGCGCTGTCCTCGGGTGCATTGGCTACACAGGGTTAGTTAGTGGCGTAAGGTGTCTTACCCGCAAGTTTGCCCACCGGTTAAAACAGGTTTAAAATAAAAAGTTTAAGTAAGAGTCAATCTCTTTTGAATCAGTTTATAGTCAAGTCAAGTAAGTTGGCAGAGGATTTGACCCGGAAGAGATACCCCTTGGCAAAATGGACGAAGAACAAGATCAAGTCGAAGAAGACTTAGATGCGGGTAATGCCTTTGCACAAGATTAAACATTGGACACAACGCAAGAAAAAACGTCATTTGTAGAAGGCCAAGGACTAAGCACGTCAGATTTCAGAGAGGGGTTAACCCTAGATAAAATGGATGATTTTTACGACGCGATTCAAAAAGAAACTGGGTATGAACCGTTAATTAGGGATCCCAACCGCTTTAATCTCGACAGTAAAGATAGGCTGTATGTCAAGTTTGAAGATAACAAAGTTCTTCTTACATACGAAAATAACAATGATCGATTTTTTAGTCTAAGCAGAATTAGGCGAAAAACAAACGTACATTTTATAAGACGCTTTTTAAGTTTCCGTGACGATGTTATCTGTAAAACAAAACAACAAGCCCTAGAAATGGCCAATAAAATTTCAGAAATTCACCCCAAAACCACCGAGACACGAGAACTCCCCCAAGCCACAGATCAAGTCAGTGAAATCGTAGGAGACTTCACTCTTGACCAAGAACCCCAGGCAGAAGGGCTAGACTACAGAGAACTTATCGCTTTAGACGAAGCTTTAAAGATGGCCAAATGGGACCAGGGTAAGTTAGACATAATGGACGAAAAGATTCAAGAAATTAAGAACGAGTTAGAAGAAGCGGACTCGGAAGGAGAAAGTGTAGCACTTCGAAAGCAATTGAGTGATTTTGAAGTGGAAAGGCAAGGCAGGTTAGAAGTCTTCAACAGAGNACACCGATGAGCTTCAAAGTCAAATCAATCGAATCAAACAAACTATTACAGCTATAATGGGCGGTGATTTAGCTTTACGCGAAAAAAATTCGAGTACTTTTTAGAGAACAAGGCGTAACGATTGTATCTTAACAGCTTTTAGTTTAGCCGTGAGTACGATCGTATCTAGCATAGTGGCCTCTGTGAGAGTGGTTGGTACGCCTGCGCCTAGCCCAGAACCTACGCCTAGTCCGGAACCTCAACCTCCGTCTGAAGGAGGAAGTTACAGACTGGATCAAACGGCAATTGTGGAACTTGGCAAACGAGTTGAAAAAACATTTGGTTTGTCTGCTTTGGGTGCTTTGCCCGGCCTAATCGGAAGCGTGTTGAGCTGGCTGTTCAACGCAGCGAGTAAGGCAGTCGGTTGGATCGCTAGTAACGTTTTGACGTTGTTTTTAGCGGTAGGTTATTTGATTTTGATTTCATACAAAAAAGTAGGCTAATAAATATTTTTTAGCAAAAAAAAACCCTTTCTCAAATTTGAGAAGGGGTAATTTTTGTACCTTTTACTTTTTCGTTTACTGTAAGTTAACACTTTATACAGCATGAAGCCTATCCCACCACCAATGACAATAGATCCTACAGTTAATGACAGTTTCTCTTCGTTGTGAATGTCTAAAGTTTTTTCCTGTGTTATTTTTTGCATGGGTAAAGGCGGCGTGGGCTCTGACTTTGGTTTCGGTTCTTCTGCTTCTTCTATTTGATCGTGATCTGCAAAATCGGAAGACGGAGGCACTTTGCTCGAGTTTAAAGTTGGAACATAACCAGTATGCATGTCATTGGTCGCAATTTGTAAATTTTTGTTGTATCCTCCAAACGTACCGATGCGTAAATCCATGTCCGAAGGCATAAAATATAAACCGGGTGCGACTACAAAGATTAAAGGCATTTTCGCGTACTGCAACGAATCTTGAAATTGGCTGATACTTTGTTCGAGGTCGGGCTCTGAGTTTATTAAAGACTCCACTACGGTGATAAACTGCTGTTAAGCATTTAACCCGGTGCTGGGGGCTGAAACACTCGTTTTTGTCTGTGCTTGGGCTCCCATTAACGCGTAGACGTATAGGCCCTAATAGACTCGTTTACTTTTGTAATACCCATATCTGTCAAGCTTGATTTTTTGGGATAAAATCCCACCAAGCAAATGTTACAGTGTCGGATTGTGTAATCCAAGTCACCGTGTAAGTACTCGCATGGCCCGAGCCTTTAAGCGATTTGGCCCAACCAAAGCCGATAACAGTGGATCCCGTGTATTTGCCGTGGGTGACGTGTAAATCGTATGGGTCGTAATTTTTATTTGGCACCGGTATATTTCTGTTGTTGTAATAGTAAGCCGTACCGAGCCCATTTGATAAAATGTCCCTCGTTTGTTTAAACGATTGATTTTGGTGGACGTTGTATCGGTAAATTTCGGATGGTCGCAATTATTGTGCAGCGGGTCAAATATCTCGTCGCTTTGGATGGGTATCACGCAGTCGTAAAATATCTTTCTCACCGTGTAATACACGTGGAAGTTAAATAAACCAGACAAGTAGAGGTTCGAATCGGAGAGTAAATCAAAACCTACCCCGCAAGCCGTCGTATCGCAATAAACCGCGAAATTAATTCATTTTAGGCCCATTGGGGCTTCAAATAGTTTATTGTCGCTAGGCTGGGTTGCTGAAGTAAATTCCCCCGCTGACCACACAGGCGCTGGATTTACGACCCAGCTGTTTGATTACAGCTTCATAGGCAGAACCAATGTGCCTGCTGGTCACTTTTATCTGAGCAGTTTGCCAGGTCGGTTCGTTCAGTTTATTGTGGGATAAATAATCAGCGTTGTTGTAAATTTGCAAAGTATCCTTCGTGGGTTAGTCGTCTTCTACATTCTGCAATTTATTTGGGAAAGGATATCACGTTAATCCAGCCCCTTCCAGTTATTGGGAAAAGATGCCACGGACGGCAAGAACAAAGCGGCGCACTGCCGGCGCTGAGGGCTCGAGACCAAGGGAGAGGCCTCGTTCGGACCGCATCGCGCCGGTTGATGTTCCGAGTGATTCCTCGGCGCCCGTCGCACAGACGACTGCTGTTTCATTGGGTGAGTCTTATTCTATCCCGTCAGAGCTAACGCCTAGAACAGCAGTAGTTTCTATCGCATCTGTCCCTGATGGCCCGGTCATTTCGGTTACGTCTCCCCTATTGTTCATTCGGTTATGTCTAGTATTACCAC
>NW_019091647.1:231487-247282 GCF_001949145.1 Acanthaster planci
GACGACTCGTTCATCCATTGGACCTCCCGTGTGGCGTTATCGTCTCCTTTGGGGAGGCACTTGATGGGCTGGCAACTGTTCGCTGGATGGGTAGGCGGGGCCTGCAGCTGGACCAATTCAACGACTTCCTTCACAGCTGCTGGCTGGCGGAGCGAGCATCGCCAACATGGATCATCATACACGTTGGCTCCAACGATCTGGGCTACGTCCCCAAGAAATCAGTGCTCGAGGGGATTAAACAAATTCTTGCCGTCACCCGAGCATTATTACCTCACTCAATCATTTACTGGTCGGAGATTTTGCCAAGGGTCTTCTATCCCTCGGCTTTAACCGTTCGGTGGGCAATCTTTTCCACAGGGCGCCGGGTGGGTTGATTGCTCACCCCCAAATTGAGTGGTGGCGGCAGGATTTATATTTATCAGATGGGGTGCACCTTGTGGATGCCGCTTCGGAATTCCTTATTTATAACTACCATACGGCGTTACTCCAGTCTTGCGGAGTAGCTTGATTTCCTGTTACAATGCCAGCGTAAACACCACCTCCCCCACACACACGAGGTGACTTACCTATCATCACGCGGCCAATTTGGCAGCGGTCACAAATGACCGTGTGGCGGAATCTCATTCTTATCACCGTCATGGGCCTTAGGATTATGAATCAATATAGCTAAATAAAACCTATGCAATCAACGAATTCTTACATACATGGAATCAATAGGAAGTCTGTGTAATGTTTATGGTTCACTTTGCAGTTTATAACCCAGATGGAATGGGTAGTCTATAAACGGGTACGTACGGGTGTGACGTGAATAATGTCTATTCCGCGGATTACGCTTCGACCGGGACTTGCTTAGTTTAGCTTATTTACAATGTTGTCTCGCGGTTTACGCTTCGACTGGGGATATGCTAAACTATCACTTACATAAAATGCTATTGGTTATCGATCTGGAATTAAAACTGCTCTGGCCGTACGATAACAAAAGAATTAAACTTGCGCTGGTGTAAGATTTCATTCATTTTGTGTCTGACATATGCGGCAATAAATTGTTTTTTTTTTAAATGATATCGGGTCTGTCGTCCAACAGTTAACGGCTTCGTCTGTATTCACTTTCAGTACCTTATAAGCCTCGGTTAAATTTGGAAACTCGGCAGAGAACCAATTGTCTTTATTGACCACGGTTGCCAGATGACTAAAGTTGTGTCCCATCTTTTAAATAAAGCTTTTCAAAAAGGGGGTGCAGTAAGCGGATGGTGGTTCCTCAGGTTGTTCTTGATATCGGACAGTTTTTTCATACGGTCTTTTTTAAAAACTGCTGCCCTTTCATTGGCTAAAGTTTCTACCTTTGCTCGCACTTGACGGTCAAATTCCTCTTTATTCTGTAATTTGCCCTCTTGTAACTTGGTCGTCGTGTTTGATCTAATCTTTTCTTTCATTTGTTAAACTTTTTCAGTTCGGACAAAATTAAGACAAATTCTTCTTGAGACACGTTACCGTCTTCGATCGCGTGAGAGACGTACTCATCTATGGTGTTTAATTTGGCATCTGCAAGCATGCGGATTTGATCGTGCTTTTTAGTTTTGTGAGACAATCTGCGACAGGCGTACTTTAACATGTCTTAAGCCCCAAATGCACCGATGGCGAGACATTCCATCACCAGTCCTACGGGCCCGTTAATTACTCCCAGAATAGCGGGGATTCCTATAGCGGTAGGCGTGGCGCCTGTTGTAATTGAGTAATTGAGCGGTAAGTATTCGTTTAATCTTTTTGATTTGGCTGCGGATGTCTTCGACCTTTTGAAGGCGGTAAATTTTAGTCGCGTTTGTTTCGGTTTGATATCCAGTCAAAACTGGATACATGTTAGACTGATTGTCTGTCGTCATTTTTTTAAATATATGGTTTTAAAAGTCTAGCTCGAGTAAAATTGTATCGTCTTTATTGTTGATGATTTCGCCCCGCTCGTTTCTCAACAAAAAATGTAAGCTCGTTATTTGATCGTTTACAGGTGACTTGACGCTTTCGCTCGGATCTGACGTGGTGCACAATACGTACGAAGGTTGGCCGTTGAAGTAATTAAAGTGATTGTTTATTTCTCGACAGTTCCAAAGTTCGTCAAAGGGGTCTATATTTGCCTTCCCCTTTTAAATAACATTTGGCACGAGTCTACCTCTCGGCAGATTCAAAAGCGTACCGACTTCTTTACCTAACCGTAATTTGAGTTTTGAATCTGTTATCATAATTGTCACCAAGTTGAGTCACGGTGTACTTAAACTCACTCTGGGAATGGCGTTTAAAATAAAATCGAACCAATCTACATTGTAAAATCCGGGCGGAATGACTACACTTCCGTGTTCTCCACCTTCTAAAAGATCACTGGGAGCTTTCTCTCTTGTGTAACCGATGCATCACCGGGGCGTTAGAACCAGAAGACGTAACAAAAAGAGCGTCTCTGTCGCTGAATAGAGCGGCTTTAATGGTCCCGTTCTTTCTTCAATGTTTGCACCTAAAAACCCTGCGCTGATACATGCCAAAGCGAGACGGCGAGCTTCTGGCATGTCTATTTTCTCTTGGGATAAAAATATCAGATAAATTATCGCATCATCTTTCTCTTTATCCGATACTTCGACTGGTATTGTTTCTAAACTTAAACGTTGATCTGATAACGTTTTATTTGATTGGTTATGTCAGTTACTTGTTGGTCAACTGAGGCACTGAATTCTGCTAGATTCCCTGAGTCGTTAGTTTGAAGGAAATCTCTTATTAAGTCATAAAAGACAACTAAATCGTCTGCCTCTAATTCTGTGAATGGTATTGCGGGTTTAAGTGCTTCTATAACATCTATGTTGATAGGTGATACCTCACGTTTGGCAGGTAGTTCATGCACCAGTCTAACTCCTTCGGGTCCCCTTACTGCAAGACGTCCTTCTCCTTGAGTTTCCCGTTCGATTTCGGAGGATTTTGTAATGTTGAAATATCCGGAGTGAAAGCTTACTTTTCTGACTTTAATATTTTTATCGCCTTTTAATTGTCAATTTGATTTTCTAATTTAAATGTCTCCCTGATTTTGGTCAAATAAAAAGTGTGCGTCTCCATTTTACTATAAACAGGTTTTAAAGTAAGTTTAAACTTTTTGACGGCATCGGTAAAGTATTTCTCCGAGATTTGAAACAGGTCTTTTACGGCTTCCGCAGTTTCTTTTGTCACGTCTTGATAACAGACGGCAATTAAAGCTCGTAGCGGCTTGCCTCCGGAAATTTTGGCCGCCAAAACTTGGTTTACTTTATATTCGATGATACCAGCTTGTTCCACGGTTAATTTAACATCTAATTCTTGAAATGTTTTACTCGTTTTAAATTTAGGCTTTTTGAAAACGAAACGCTGATTATATTTACCGCCTACGTTTTCTGCTTCGTCTGAATAAATGCGAGTTAGTATTAGTACGCAATCGCGGCAGACGAGTTTAGATTTTTTTATTTCCATTCTGTTGGTGTGAGGACACGTGTCTTAATTCTTTTGTAACAGACTGCTGCTTCAACGAGGTATAAAAACGCTTCCAGGGGAGGTTTTACGCCAATTAATTCATAAAGCTGGCTAATATATGGTGATATGTAATGACCGTCCATATTTGTAATTAGTTGTCTATAATTGCTTGTTTATAATTAGTTATTTGTTTATAAAAAGCTGTTTAAGGGACGTAAAATAACCTCAGTTATTCCCAGGTATAACTGAAGTTTAAAATAGGTTTTTTGGCAGTTAACCAACCGAGTCTAGTGAAACTTTGGGTGAAGCTTCAGGAATATCTACTTTAATTAAATCTTCAATGTCAACGTCGTATTCAATTATTATCCCAATTTCATAAAAATCAGAGTCAAATTTAGATCCGGCATTAGGCGGTGAGTCGTCCTCTCATTTGTACCTAATCTTTTTGCGTCGGCCATCCACAAATGCCACGTGATCCATTCCTTTGAAGTCTACGCAATTTACGCAGCAGACGCAATCGACGCAACCTAAACATTCGATACAATTGCTGCACTCGAAACACACTTCAAAGCCGTCTAAAGCATTTGGATTTTCGCAGCCGTAGGAATTGTAACAAAATGCGCAATTTGTACATTCCTTGCAAGTAGAGCACTGAGTACATTTCCTGCAGTCGTTACATTTGTCGCAGCCGTGGCATTCTTTGCATCAGATGCATTCGAATAAACCGTCTGAATTTAAACAATGCATATAACCGTACGAATCTACTAAATTAACTGATTCAACATTGTCTTTGCAAAAGTGACAATTGACGTTTGTTTTTTGGTTTGACATCTCTGTTTTCATGTCTATTTTATACTGGGGTCTTAAAATATTAATTCATTTTTTTCTCGACTCAATTTACCACGCCTATTGAATCATCTTTGAAACGAATCATGTGAAACCGTTTGTATGGATCATTAGCTACTGCACGAGTGTAATTGTCCTCTATCGCTGTTACAAGTGTGAGATAGTCTTGGGGCATAGGTTTTGCTGGGAGATCGTTCAGATAACTGTATAGGTCTTCGTCTTTTTCAATTATTAAGCCTAGTTTTCCCAGGTCTTTGTCCAAGTCGGGTTTTTTTAGCCTGGGCCGGGATCATTTGGCATCATAAATCTCGTCTTTTTGTAACAACCGCGGCCATTTTTTTCTCATTTAGAAATATTAAAAATGATTCGCCTTGCAAGTCTTCACAGTTGATGCAGAAAGTACAGTCGATGCAGTTAACCCATTCGATACAACTGTCACACCGGGCGCAATCATAACAGCTATCACAATCAGCACATTTATTACAAGCTATGCAATCTATACAACTTTGAAAATCGTCACAGTTTTTAGATTCGTGGCATCGATTCAAGTGAATAGAATCTGAACACCCTTTACAATCACATGCGTCTATCACGTTAACAAATTGACTCGTGTTTTTGCAAAAGTGACAATTGATGTCGGTTTTTTTGTTTATCATCTTTGGTTTCAGGTCTATTTTATATTAGGGTCTAAAAAAATTTAAGGGTGGCCTGCTTCTGGTGAAAATTTCTCAAAAACTCATGAGTCCCCCCCCCCCAAATTGAAAGGAAAATTGAAAGGGGACATGTCGATCATCATTTTCTGCGCAGCCTGGACACCTGCGAGAGTTGTGAGTATTTTTGAAATAATTGTGAAGTGTGGGAATTTATCATTGTTGTATATGGGAATTTATTTGTAGTGGTGTACCCTTATTAACCGACTTTCCATATATTTTCCCACTCGGCCTGGCCACCGTACCACACATTGCCTATTGGACGTGAGTTCTTGTGGAGTGGGCGTGTCCCAAGTTTAGATACTGTGACTGTTATGAGGTCTGACAAAAGTGTGTGCGCTATCTGCGCGTTCGTTTTATAACGAATTGCTACAGTTGCCCATTATAATCGAAACGAAAAGGCGACCTTTGGAAGTATTTTTTTATTTTTATCTTTTTTTTTTTACTCGCGATCTGTATTCCAGCTGGTGAATGGAAATGTCTCAGCGCTTCGATGTACGTCGAAAGTTCCTGGCTATGGAGCAGTCTGCAATCTTTGATCGCTCCTTACCCTGCGTACACATGCCCCTCTCAAGCATATGTAATGCAAATTTTCAAAGTGCCATTACAGTTCGCTGCAAAAGACTAATGTTTCTGCCCCTTGACCCTCAAGGCGCTGAGAAAAGAAGGACGACCATGGCGGCGGGACCGCAATGCATTGTAGAGGGTCAAGGGGCAGAATACATAATAAAGTCTTTTCAGCGAATTGTAATGGCACTTGGGAAATTTGCATATGTAGGCTGGGCAGGGGTAAGTATCGCTAGGAGACCCACTCCACCTGGGAAAGGAATTTTTGCAGTGCATACAGAATGATCTTAATTCCCTGTGCACGTAATGATATGGCTGTAGTCTTCCAACTTCAGGATACATATGGCCACATCGAACACAGTACATTGTAACAGGGCTCACTTTTCTTTCCTTATTACGAATACTTCAGCATCTATTTACATGTCCTGGGACCTTGGAAGCGGCTCACGTGTTCTTATCGGTCCTCCCTTCCAGCGGATTTCTGATGCATCTAATCGCAATCTCAGCATCAAATTCCGAAGGTCGCATCTACTGGGAGCCGCATTGGGTTTGCCTTACAAGTTTTTGACGGAAAGCCAGACGCCTACCTTCCGGCCTCTCGACATCTTCGTTCCCGACAGCCTCACTTTCGGGAGGTGACTTTGACAAGATATGGTGTCCAGTCCACACCCTCAAGTGGTACCTTGCCAGGACCAAGCGTCGCCGAGAGTCTAGCTCTCGGCTCTTCATCACTACGACATAACCCTTCCATTCAGCGTCAAAGGACACTATTGCCCAATGGACGGTCTCGGCCATCATCTTCGCGAACCGAGACTGGCCGGCATGACATGACGAGATGACCTGATCTCGCGTCAGGGCCCTCGATATTTCGGCCACTTCCGCGTCCTGGTCATACTTTAGAGGAGTTCCTCTGGCAGAAATCCACCAGGCGGCTTGCTGGAGATCCCCCTCACCGAATGCTATCTGCAGGATGTTCTGCAGAGCAAAATAGCCCTTGGCTCAGCAACCTTGCGCTCGGTGTTCCGGACAGTGCCCAGCACTGCCCCGGGCCGGACAGTGAATACTTCATCATAGACATTTCTTTCTTCTGGTGTGTGTTCGCTTGAGCGATGCCCGCCTATTTTCTTTTAGTAACTACAACAGCTCCCGTCGCCGACCCACTCTGCATATGGCGGCGGGATCGCAGTGTATTATGCATTGTGCAGGGTCAAGGTGCAGCATGCATAGTCAAGTATTTTCAGCAAATTGTAATAGCACATGGAAAATTTGCATATGTAGGCTGGGCAGGGGTAAGTATCACTAGGAGCCCCGACCCACACTTCTGTGGGGGAAGAGTTTAAGCGCAAATCACGTGACATGAACTTAAAGGAGCAGTTTTTCTGCATGTGTTTTTAGTCCATTGACTTTGTACATGTTTTCAAGCCGCCATTTTGATCACTTTGAGATCTTTGATCGTTGTCAAAGTTACAGGCAACAAAGACCCTGATACAAGAAATTATTCCAGATTAATGACGTCATCTTGTGATTTTTGGAATTGATTTTTGTTTATTTTATTTTTCCCCATTAAACAACTCAAAATCAGAAACAGCTCTGTGGTTGTTTCTGTAACAACCACTACCTCTAGTTTTAAATGTGACTTGAAATATGTAGATGCAACTCAAGCTACTGCAACAGCTGCAATATAGAACTTTTTAAAGTGTTTATAAAAACCTAACTGCAACTTTGTACTATTGGGACTGCCACGAATATTCTGTGTGCTAGTTAACAATTGTTGCCAGCATTGTATGAACAAAACACCATGGATCCCATCACAGCAGGCAATAATTATTTTTTGGTTATACCATGGTCATAGATAATAACACTGGAATGGTCTTGTGTAATATGTGTATATTTTATAGCATGATAAATTAAAACACTTTGACAAATTGAAAAACTTGAACAGCAAATTAGATATTAAATTATAAGGAAAATAATTAATGTTGATGTCCTTTGTTGACCTATGTTGTTTTTTTGAGGGGGGGAGGGAAAAATCCAGGATTTCTGGTTTTCTACAGAAACCTGACATTAAAACCACTCTGTGCCGGGGTACCTGGTACCGGAGATGTTGGCTTTATGCGCATAGCTGGGGTTGCCTGAAATCGGACACACGAGCTGGGCCTTGTAGCAAAAGACTGCTCCAGGAACTTAAGACCAAGCTGCTGGGAATTGCCATCATTTTTCAGTTGGCATTAATGGTGGTAATTCGTCATTGTTTTGACATAGTATACCACTGTATACTGTTCTTCTTTGAAAACGGAAAATCTTGAAAATCGCCCAGGAACACGTCCCACATATACAAATTCCACCCACAAAGCACTGGGGTTTTTGTCAACTGGTTGGATTTCAAGATTGACAAGATTGAAAAGCAGATCAGAAGAGACAACCACATGAGCAATTTATATAAAAGCAATAGCAACAGCAGCAGAAACAGAGATCAGAGCATACTGATGTTCCATGAGTACAGCTGGGTGCACGAACAGAAGTTTAATAACCCGTGGGTCTCCGTCGTGACAGAGTGAAGAAAGTAGCACTTGTGAACATACAATGTCTTCCACAAAGGGCACAACTCCTACAATAATTGGTAAGTACTAGTAGTACCACCGCGGTCATCCACCCTCATACCCAAGATTAAACAATTACAATGCAGTAGACACCACAAAATCATTGGTGGGAAAGATCAACGTTATCCATCATTCTTTGTGGCCTGCCAACATTGCCAGTGTGCTTGATGCGTGAATGATGCGCACTTGTAGCATCACGTAATCAGTTCGCAACCAATAAAAATTCACTATCTATGACCATGGTATAACAATGTTATTTGATGTCATAATTTGCAAAAAGTATACCCCTCCCAAATGGACCCCATTTTTTTGTATTTGAAGGTCTAATAGGGCTGTTTGCACTTTACAGTGCGCATTATAGTTTTTACAGTTCACTGACCTTTACACAATATAATGTGTGCATTGGCTGTTAAAAACAATTTAAGTTTTCTATCAGCAGGAACACATCGTACTTCTTCATTTTTGCCTTAGCTGTTAAATCATTTGCACTGCCAAATCAAGTTCAACATAGATGCAGCTAACTGAAGTAATGAACAGCATCATGGCTTGAGAATTTTCACACACTTTGATAAAACTCTGAAGGTAGAACACATCGACTCATGCATCATTATGCACACAAACACATAAAGAAATTAAATATATGCTGACTACATAAATTTTTGACATGCTGAGAATTATTATTTTCACATTTTGAAATGAAGCAATACTGAATCTACCCTTATGCAGCCAAATACCATCATACTAACCACAACACTACATTTTGTTGACACATATGTAAATTACATTGAAACAAATTACTGTCTTGAACTTTCACTGATGAATTTGCGACTTTTCAGTTAAAGTGATTTAATTTAAAGTACTGAGTTATGTTTACACAGATTTTGTTGACTCAAAGCAACTGTAGAGTAAGATGTAACTGTCATGAGAACTGCACAATGAGAAGAATTTGAGTCAACTAAACGCTTCAAAATCATGTTGAAATAAAAACAAATCCTGAAATCAAGCATTAAACTGAAAATTCTGAAAAGGTGTCTCTTTAATTCACTCCATGACTTGTTCAGGGTTGCATCACTTTTCATTCAGTGAGTTTCTGAGTATCACCTGTTAAAGCCAACTGACTCCAGACCTGAAAGTTGGGACCAAAGCAAGAGAAAAAGTCTAACATCAGACCACAGTTGCAAGAAACTGCATCAGACTGACCCTGAGCAATGGTGACGCAAAGAAGATGAAGGGTGTTCAATAATCGTTCAACAGTGCTGTAATGTAAGAAGATGAAGTACTGCTATAGAGGTATGCGGTAAAGCCCTCTCTCCATAAGTTTACTTGCCTTTGGCAATGAGTACACAGAGTTGAATAGGCTAACTCAAGAAGGCAAGGGTGTAGTATTATTTAAATATCAACAAGGGTCAGTGAACACCATTTACAATGCACTGGTTAATGGCATAGCCTCCAACTTCTGCTGACAGTCTTACCAATCTTGTTCACATCCCTCCATGCCCAGGCTATGCAGTAATGATCCATCAGTTGTTGCAAAGGCTCCCTCTCATCCATGAATTCCAGCCGCTCAATGCGTTGCAACTCTTCCCCAGGGAGGTTATGATACACTGTCATCATGTCCATGGCTGTTGCTCCCTCCCAACCATTGGACAGAAACCGCTCTTTCTAGACATGGGGGGGGGACAATACTCGTGATATATTTCCCAAACAGGTCTCTAAATCTGATTCTGGAAGAAATGAAGGAATATTTCACCTATCTTTGGACCAAGTGAAGTCATGAAATGTATGAAATAAATGTTGGCACTCTGCTAAATATTTCTGACTTGTTTGGAGATAAAGCGACGAAAGAGTTATAGAAACTGAAATTGGAGAAAAAGGCAGTAAATGGTTCCACAATAGTAGTAACCATGCCAAGAATAAGAATTTTGAAGTACTGTGCACTGCAACAGGATTAATCACTCCTTATATCCCACCCATCAAAAATACCCCCGCAATCTGTGATACCAGCTCAATAAGGCACAAGATAAAAATACAAATGGTTCATCAATGGGTGTCAGCTCCTCTTCAAACTGATTCCCACTTAGAAGGGAACTTGTGCTATGGTGCATGTAAATGTTGCTACAGCATCCTTCATAGCCAAGGTAGATAAATTACGTAAGAGGAAAGTATGTTGCAAGATACCTTGGAAAACTGAGTGTAAGCGGTCATGGTTGTGACAGTCGCTGTTAGCCAGTCAGATACATGTATTCTGTGCAAGTTCTACCAAAACGTTTCAAAAATGGGTATTTTCCGTTTCACCAAATCCTGAATTCCGCTTCAGAAATTCGAATTCCGTTTCATACCTTCGGAAGCATCAAATAGGAGAGTAAGTTTTAAACTATGTATGGAAGCCATTTGCCCAACCACATCGACCTCCCAAAAGAAAAAAACAAAATTGCAACAATATTGTTTGGAAATATTCTGCAATGTTTCCAACTTTTTTTATAATTTCTGTAGTAAAAAATTTAAAAAATCCAGACAATAAATACCGCACACCCCACCCTTTGATTTCCCACCGGGGCACGATCGCCAAAACTTGCTACGATTAATTAACAGACAATGCATGTGCCTTTCCTCGTGTATGAAATCAGATTCCAAACATGTACATGTATAGTGAAGTCGCAGAGTAAGGGTTTGCATTTAACAGTCGTTGATCACAATATGTTAATGTTAGACATCGACCCACCATTTTATTTGGCAGTTGTGTGACAAAATTCAGAAAGTTAACATTAAATCTGAGCCTTAAAATGTATGTTTGTGACTGAAAACTTCAGTCTTCACTGCACATTTCTGAGGGTCCATTCAGCTATGGTGCACCAAGCTTACTAGGTTTCATTTAATGCAAGAAATATGAAATTAGTCTTCTGTTTCGCTGCCGCGGTTTCATTGTTTATCCATGCGGTACTAGCCTTGTCTCAAGGCGTCCATGCGGATTCACAGACTAAACTCCCCACATGTGCAATAGTCATAAATGTGAGTAAGAACTTGTTTGCCTCTTGATTTTATTGCTAGTACGGTGCATGCGTGTGAATGGCCAATGTTTGTATACACAATGTACCGTGCCGCTGCTGTGCCAGCTGCCGCTGCACATATGGGGCCCACGCACGCCATGCATAACGCTTACGAGTATCGGCACTGATGCTGCGAAAACGACCCAATCATGTGGTGGAGTGGTGCAATTTAGCAAGTTTCCAGCATAATTCATTCATTAAAAGCAAGCATTTGAAATGGGTTTGGTAGGCATTTATTTTTTAGTACTTTGCAGAAAGTTTTCTTTACTTTTTAAGCCATTCTTAGAGGGAAATTTTGCAAGTTCTGTTTCAAGCAGTGGATTCCATTTCAAAGTGTTGATTCCGCAAAATCCATCCGTTTTCCGTGATCACGGAAAATCATTGGCTCTAGACTGATCTGAACTATTTCAAGCTGAACATGTTTGTGTCATAAAAAACTCTTTTCATCAGGTAAAACAGCACAGTTTTGGACCTGTTTTGGTAGGATTGTGTCACAATCTACACGTGTACACCTGCCTTTAGCAAGAATAGTCGGCAAAGGACAGGCAAGCTGCATGGCAAGTGATTTGAATGAAGTCCACACCTGTGTCTCAAGGCTCATGCAAGCCTCCACACCTGCCAAGTCACAGGTCCTCTTGCGCAGGTTGGCCACCATGACTTGGCCAAAACGATCCCCCATGTTGACTGGCTCGTAGTTCAGGAAGAAGGTAGTACCAAAGTTGCTGGCCACCCACTTGACCAGGCTGTTGGACTTGTCCACTGGCATGTAAACCAGCACACATTCACTCAGGAACAGGGTAGGTTTGCTGGGTGAGAAATTGGAAACAATATGAGCACATAAGGAGTTTGAGCAACGTTTGAAGGAGATCTGGGTAAAAAATTTTGTATTAGAATTAACACCACTCTTTTCATAAGCTTTCAGATTTGTCCGAAAACAGCCTCACTATCCCTCAAATTATGAAGTCAGAGACCAGGTCCTAATGACTTCGCTAAAGCTGGAAATAATACATGTGTAAATGGAAACCACTGGCTAATGCATGCAGCTATTCCCAAAGACAACTGCTTTCTGCGGAACAATTCAGACGCAGCTTGAGATTTACCAACATTTCATTGTCATATGACCTCTGACATTTTACCTTGTGTAATATCTATATGCAAAAAAAGGGGGAATCACTACCTACTGTACAAGCAATGGACACAACCATCTACATGTATTAGTAATGTGAACTAGCTAAACCAGACTGCAGGAAAGGGGAAAATTGTCATTGAGTGTGACAAACCATGGCAGTATCAGACTCGCTGAAGGCTTGCCCCTCTTCCTTTTAACACTAGGATTTGCTACTTACTTTTTATCCACTCCAACTTGACTGAGTTTCTCTTCTACCTGCCTCAGATCTCTCAAGTCAGCCCACATGATGTGATAATGCCTTGAGTGAAGCTCTGCATCTTCTGCATACAAAGCATGCACTCTATATGTAAATGCATCTCTGGAATGGAATTCTCTTAACCCTTACTCTTTCAGGTATACTGCTATTTAATCAATGCCTGAATAAATCAATATTGCCTGACCGGTGATCATATATATGAGGAATGCATAATTGCTGCAAGTGCATACATGTACTGTACATGTCCTGAGACATGCGGGATGGGTGGAACAAAGTGCTCTCAATGTAAAATGGGTGTAGTTTAGGTTTCAAGTGGTGGCAGAGCTGTGTAGATGTAAGTTTTGGGTGTCCTCACTGGTGCATGTTGCTATAGGGTGTAGTAAATGCCACTCTAGGTGTAAGTGCAGGCAGACTGTCTCCGTGTAGCACAACACAGATGGTAAGGTCTAGCCATTCACTTGCAGGTGTACTGGGAAGGATTTGGGCTGAGCCCATGGTGCTGTAGTGCTTCGTGAATGTGGACCGTATCACTACAGTAATACTGGGCTATGCAATGCGATGTTAGGAAGTGCGACAATGAGGTGTGCTGTGCAAAGTGGGTCCAGCGATGGTATCTGGTCTCATATTAGCCAACACTGGAAATGTACTGATGATAGTAACCCTGTAATTCACCACTGATTTGTGCATTGCACAAAAGTTGTGCAAGGCAACATTAGCCAGTGCATTGCTGATTGGAGTGAAGCAGTGTAATATTAGCTGTGTGCACATGTAGCAAATACATGTACACTCAATTCAAGACCACAGATGTTAGCAGAGGTCACATTAGGTTCATCCAATACAATTATTCCAAAATTCATGTACTGAATCAATTCAGCGCTAGTTAAAATCCTGTAACAAATCACCATTGTTGCTCGAGGTTACCCCTAATCCAACTGTTCGGTGTCCTTGGTTTTGTGCATTGTCCAATTGACGGATCATAATCAACTTGATTGGTGGTATACTTCCAACAATGGATCTGCTCCATTATCCTTTAGGTCACTCTGAGTGATTTTTCGGAATGAGACGGAACCTGAGTTAAGGCTTGAGTTGATGCCCCTGGTTGATTTCAGACTTGACCCCTCCAAACTTACGTTGGGACTGGGGAATCCTTGCCAAAATACTATTCCATCTATCACTTCATGAAATTATTCTTCTCACTGTGATTAAAACCATTCATACTCAATAGCACCATAGTAAAATAATATATCACAACAAGGCTGTTATAACATATATAAGGTGTGGTGTTCAAATGCTTTCATACTATAATTCGGGCCTAATTTCATGGCTTTCCTAACTAACACCATTCTTTGCAGATTCTGTGTTAACCCCAGACAGTAGGGGCAGAGTTATGGGATACCGGTATTTACAATGTACACGTACTGTACATGTACATACAGTATATGCACATGGCCAATATTCCATGCTAACCAATAAAATACACTAACCAATAGCAGAGAATTTTTCTGCGGTGGTTAGAAAAAATTTATTACTTGCAGTGCAATGTAAGTTGGGCCTTGAAGTTTAAACAGTATACAGCACACATCACCCACACTAACAATGTGCTTCATGTACATGTATGTGGTAGTCAAAATTGCCATAATTAACTTAGCACAGGAATCCGTCAGAAATATGGTACATGTACATTGTACTCTTCAATCAATTTTTTTCATAGCCAAAAAATCTAAAGCACTTGTGTAAATGCCTGCACCCTCTCTTTCAATTTCTGTATGGACTTAATACAAATCCATTTTTGCATTTAAATTTTATTTCTCACCAATTACCACGGGTGTAGTTCCATGACTGGCCTGAACTGGTTCCAGCAACTTTGCTCTGGTTCTGACCATGTGACACTTTCGACTGGTTACTGCTCTCATGTCCAGCTCCACAAAGAGGTCTGCCTCTAGGCCCTCATCCTGTATGGAATGGATGAGTTTAGGACACAGGCTGATATAATTCACAAATGTGTAGCCATTTGTATGGTACATGTACATTTTACTACTTTGGCTGTAGGACCAACAGTAGGAGATCTGTACATTACCTTTAGAAGCCAGAAGTTGGTGTCAAATCCAGCCCCCAAGTTGATGATCTGACAGGCACAGTGGGTCAGCTTTAAGAACTGCCTCATGACACTGCGAAGACCCTCTGCTCTTGCAAAGTAACCTGTGACGCAGTTACCGGTACTTGTTACATTTTTAAAGCTTCTGTAAAACTGTAAATGCTGTAACAGGGTGAAGTGATCATGCATACATGTTCATTAGCGTATAATTTTGATTCAGAAGTTGTGAGTGGTGTTGTAGACAATGTATCGTACGTGTACCTCTGTTGATCTCTGGCGCTTTCCTCTCTCCAGCTTTCACTAGAAATTGGATGTAGGGGTCCTTCCAGTACCCCTGCTGAACTGCAAATCTAAATTCAACAGAAAAATGTTAAAGTCGGACATACATGTAACACAGACAGAGTGAAAATGAACAAAAATTGAAAACACACACTTTACTTTAAATGATCCATGTGATCGAGATTAGTAAGATGACATCTTGTTGTTACAGAGGCACAGGTGTGGGCACAAAGTAGGGTATAACTACACCTGTAGTCTGAAAAATTGCAACTCTCAAGTTGATCAGGGGTGTAAATGGCCACTTAAAATTGAAGCTGAAAACAGCTGGAAAAAAAGCTGAAATTTAAAAAAATTCCCATACTTTTGCACAGACAAGGTGTACAAAAACGCTGAATTCTCACACCCCTGTTGATATACTGGTATATGTACCAAGGAGGGACCTTTCCTGGATGACATGGGAACCAAAACAAAAGTTCTGTTGTAAGAAAAGATGGCCCAAAATATCAAATAATAGGTCAAGCCAAAAATGTAGAAAGAATGAAAAGGAAGAGTTTAAACATGCAGTACATAGTGCACGTTTCACTATACGCTACATGTACACCATCTGTTACTCAACCCCTTCTGGACGGGAATTTCTTTCAGAAAGCCGACTCCAAGAATTCCAGCTTCGCTTGGCCATGAAGGCCACCTGCCAAACCGCAAATTCTCGGTTTGTGGCCCAGCGTGCTCTGCACTCTTTGAATCACACGGTGAAAAGGCTGATTGTTTGGTGGCATGCGGCTCTACTCA
>NW_019091647.1:247387-260785 GCF_001949145.1 Acanthaster planci
CATGTACACAAGAGCCCGGGTCTACCTTCTTTCAACGTGTTCGCTCGAGCATGGGCCGAGAATAATAGCTGAAAAGCAGGCTGAGGATCTCGATTTTTACGGCATGTTTTAACACGTCCCAGCGTGAAGGGGTCAACAGTATACATGTATGTGTACTGCATGTTCCATGAGCTTAATACACTATACATGTGAGGCTGATAGGCTTATAGTTTGACAGGAGATACATGTACTTGTACTTCTGCCCTTTCTTCAAGATGGGAGTACTGTTGGCATGTTTCTAGTCAGCTGGCACTTAAACCCCCCTTAAAGTGATTTACAAATACATGTACATGTATTTTTGTGAGAAGATCTGACAATTCCTTATATACTGTAGTTCCTTCAGGACACAATAGGCTGATATTGTCCAGACTTGTGACTTTACCTGGTTGTATCATTTTCAGTGCACTTGATAACACCATAGTCCAGCCGGGGCTGGACTATGTCAGGTGTAGGACAGAAGAAATCTGAAGTACAAACTCCACTGTACAAAGTTGCATTTCACTTTCAGAGGACAGACCCAGACCCTGTTGTTTGATGCATGTCCCAATCCTCCACTGAATTCTCCACTATAGAGATTAACAAGGAGGCCGGAACAGGGCAGAAAATCTCAAAGTTACCTCACAGCCAAACAAGGGTTTTATTACCTCCTAAATGAACTTCTATACACTTCTTGTATAAACCTTGTACAGTTCAGCAATAATAACCCTAAACCAAACAGAATTTCCAATTTATGACGTAATTTTTAGCTACCGGGTAGCTGTAACAGAATTTAATTAGAACTTTGTATTCGTAAAGACTTAAACCTCAAGATTTTTAACAGGAATGCTGTAGATAAATGTACATGTACATGTAAGTGAAATGACAGTGCTGATCACGCACTCTCAGTCTAGGAGTATGTTTGTTTTGGACAGATCTGGATCACGATTAGTGATCCAAAAGCTGGTTTGTGCTATCCACTAGGCAGGTTCTAGAGTCAGTGAACCAATAACAAATCACAGTAAACTAATACATTTGCAGCAGCACCATGGAAATACATGTATCTCTTTTTGAACCAGTGGTCTTGGACAGTATGCTCTGTCCATCGTCAGAGCATACTGACTGGTGCTACTGCAAACCTAGTTTACTTGCTACCACCACCATGAAAAGCTTCAAATCTCACCTGACAAATCACAGATTGATTGCAATCCGAATCTGCATGAAACAAACAGAACCTGAGTAGCATGCACCATCCCAGAATCAGTCAGGAGGTGATACGTTCAGACTATGCCACATCGCTTAACTGTATTACAGAGTTTTGAAACTAGACCTGTTTGATGACATAGATGACATTTTCATCCACACATTGAGCATCTAATGTTTTCTGTGATGCCGAGAAGCCAACAAGGGATACTTGCTGACTATGTGCTACCAGATTTCAATTAAACTTTCAGTCCAAGGTGTTTAGGCTTAGAAAAAACTATAATTCTTAAAACCAAAAAAAAAGCATCATCCTATATTTGTTGCAAATTTGGTGGAATTGACTGTTTTGCACAAGTTTAGTATGTTCCGCAAAACATTTATGGATTCAAAAAAAAGGCTGACAGAAAAACCCTCATTGCAATTTCATTGCAATTTTAATGAACAAGAGACTTTTAAATAGACTAATCATGTTGATGCTACTGCCAAGAAAATATCGACCAAAATGGGTTTTTGCAGCATTCTGCAAATCCTGTCTTCCAAGCTCTACATTTCAAATGTTAAGTCATGCCATGATCTTACCATTATTTGATTACTGTGACCATGCTTGGTCAAGTTGTGCATGTAGCTACTCCAACAAGCTTTCAAAACTCGTTATAACCAACTTGCAAAATTAATACTTGCCGCTCACCCCAGAACTCACTTCTAGGACCTACTTGGGGCACTTTTGTGGACATCATTGTCAGCCTGATGGGCAAACCACAAAATACGTGAAGTTTACAAATGCATGAACAACCTGAGTCCATCATCATGCTTTGACAAACCATGTCAACCTGCTGATACTTGGGACTCTGGGATGGAACAAACTGACCACAGCTCAGAGAGAAGCAAAATCGCTTTAATAGTTAAAATCTCTCCATAATTAACGTCTTTCACTATTTCATGTTGTCTATCTGTTCTCAATACAATTTTATTTCTATAAGCATTATTTAATATGCTGTACTACTGTTTTTATTAGGTTGTCTATGTACATGTACATGTTCTTTCATTAATGAGTTTTAACATATTTAATGTTTTCTTCCGAGTTATTTTAGTCATGCAGTACTTGAAAATATTTATTTGCTTTTTCTTCTCTTTTTGTTTTTGATTTTTAATTTTCATGTTTACTCCACGTTTTTATCCCACTTTTGTTTTGAAATATACATGTATTTATTTTGTATTTTAAATCCCAGGTGAACGGAATTTTAGTGTTTTTTAATACTTCTTCATTTTAATGTAGTACCTTTAACATTTTGTTAGATTTAGTTGTGCTCTGTGCTTTACAGTGTTTATTCCCCATATTTTAAACTTTACCAATTTATTTTATCATCTTTTATACTATTAGATTACCGTATACTAATTGACTCATGCTTCCAATTGAATCAGAACCCTTATGGAAAGCAAGAATATAATATAAAATCAGTGCTCTGAAACATGTAATTGCTAAGCTTTCGGTAACCGAGTACCTTCTTCAGGGCAAGAGGGTACCTTCTTCAGGGCAAGCAGAACTGAATCAAACCGGGTCTAAATGGTCGCCGGCCCTAAGCAGAGCCTGCTTATGGGGGCGAAGCTGCCAAAGCGGAGACCCATTGGACCAGATTGTAAAAAGCGTCTCATCAAAGGAATTATCCAAGCCACGCGACGATTTCAACAGGGTACCGAACTCTATGTACCCCCCTCCAAATTTTGTCTTTTAGATGCTGAGAAACTGCGGCCTCAAGATCATCACATACACTAGTTAAAGCTAGATTCGAATCGGAAGAGGAAATAACTGACAATGTGCTTGGGGCCAGAGTTCCCGATACTGCAGATACTGTAGGAAACTGGAAGAAGTGACTGAAAGCATAGATTATGGAGCTAATTCAACAGGAGTAGCAACAGGGGACTTACCAGGCTCCAAAGTCTGCATCAAATTCCCTCTAGGCCGACTGATGGTAGCGGGCACCAGCGTGGCATGGGTAGACCCATCACTCACATTCCCCAGAATCATTCCTCCAGAATACGCGGTTTTGTTTTTAATACCAAGCAATACCGCCTAACAATCCATGAATACCGGAATACCGACTAATTCGGTATTGAATTTCAACACCGCGGTATTCTGGCTAATTTGTTCAGAATGTTCCCACAACCCTCATGCGATGAAAGTAGACAATTATATCCACAACAGTGACTGCATACTTTGTGGTTTCAGTCATCCAGCATCACGTTTGTATTGTCTCTTTTAGTAAGGAGATAAGACGTAACGTGATACTTCAGCATGCAGCCATCAACCTGCCTGTCAAAAGGTTTTGTTTCCCTATCGCCACCGTCAAATTTGCAGTTTTGGAATAGCTTGTAGGCAGTGCTTTTTCTATTACTCATTGGCACATGTATACACGTACATGTATCATAGCCCTACAGGTTGGGAATTAAAAATCAGCTGGTCTTCCGTGTCTGCTCTGAACTTTATTTTCAAAGATTTCTATTGGCGGATCAGAAAATGCGAATGCTGCTTGTGCTAGCCTTGTGCTATCTTAGGGTCTTTTTTGTCCTTTATATACAACATGTACAAGTAGAGTGTGAAAATCTATCTAACAGAAGCCAGGAATGTGTGTTTTTAACTATAAAATGATTCCATAAATCTGCATCTGTTCGACACCCAGGGCAATCAATGATCATTTTTTATTGTTCTCACAATCGTTCCAACCACACGAAAAGAGAAGCAAAAACCCGATTCCTCACTTGTCACTGCTTGTATTTCAGTTTTTCCCGAATAAAATTAGGACAACATGGTTGATCAAAAAGATCTCTCGGTTATGATTAATCAAATACCTTGTGATGTGTTTAGAATAATAAACTTCACTGTCATAGGACAACATGTTTAATGTGCATGTGAAATTTAAAAAAAGCAAATACATGTGAAAGCATCGATCGATTTTTAAAAGACTTTCAATCGCCATGGATGACGACGAAGCCAACAGTAACTAACCTGCATGCACATGTAGGCCTGGATGTACCTGTAAGAATGTGAAGGCTCATCAACTAAAGCCCCCATCCATGTAAGTAGTCTTTCCAACACAAATCGTGTCACGGGGGGGACATTTTTTTTTGTTTAATTTTTTGCCTCTCTTTTGATTTTTAACACAAGCTGCATGACGCGATTGATTGGTAGTCCGAGATCACTCGCCCACTGCGGCTCGGCCGCCCACGCGCAAGATGGAAGCTGAGGAAGCATAATGTCATGAACGAGTACTGCGATTGGATAGCTGTGTCTTGCCAAATGTACGTCATGAAAACGCACTGTCTCATTGGTGGGCACGCTAGATCTTTTTGCAGCAATATGAATAATTCAGTGTTCGGCGATTAGTTGGACTCTTCGGATACGAGAATGGTCATGCGAACTTATTTGGGGCGTATTTTATCGGAAATGGGTAGGGAATTTTTGTTTTGGGGTTTCTGTAATGAATGTAAAATATCATGGATTTTTTAATCGTGCACTATGCATGTCATGACAACAGGAATCTGGCAACCGATGTCTGTATATCGTGTTGGAAATTTTGTGGTAGCACGCTCGCTTGAGTACAAGCAGTACAACTTCAAATTAAATTCATGAACACAGAAAACACAAACACAGACATGAGATCAATTTTTGTGAATGAACCTGCAGAAAAATTTGTGACGGCAGTGTTTTTTCGACTTGCAACTATAGAGCTGCATTCGATGTAGTGGAACGTACGACCCTTTTTTAGGCAGAACCTGTACATTGACTGGTTGCCGCATTTCCATCATGCCTTCATTGGCAATGGTTCGGCCCAGCAGGAACCAGTGTCTGAGTGTGGTGCAACCGCGCACGTGTTTTTACCACCGCGATTCGCAAACGCTTTATGAATGGGTCGTAAAGAGTGTTTTTCTGGCAACGGAGTCACGAAAACCTTTCGTTGTACCAGCAATTTCGTTCAATGCTATTTTGCTGTAACATATTTTCTCCCCATAGAAATATGCACGTTTTCACCAGGACCACAGATATGTGCTTGTTGTAATCGGAATTTCGTTACAACCGATTTCGTAATAAAGAGTCGACTGCCGCGTCGCAGAGTTTTCTGAAAGCCACCTTACCATTGCACACGCGCAGTGTTAGGGCGCAGCTAAGAGGAGCAGCCATTGGGAACCCGCACGTAATCATTACAATATCACACTGTCTCAGTGAGTACCAACTTGACTGCAGCACATGTGCAGATTTTGACACCGTACGAGCATGGAGGAATAAAACATGTACGAGTGACCACACAGATATGAATCGCAAAGCAACAAATCGGTATTTAAAACACTGTCCCTTTTTTAAAAAATTCATTCACATAAATAATTTTTATTTGCCATCATATGGACAGATAAATTATAATAGTTATTAAGTTTAGGGGGTTTTGTGACGTTAAAAACCCTTTATGCTGGCCCCTGGTGTTGTTTGTGGTTTGCCATTGATCTCAGCATCGCCGCTGCTTTTTGATGACATCATTGCTTTCTGCAACGAATACCGCGGTATTAGTAAATACCGCGGTATTTTTTTCATGGATAACGCGGTATCAAAAAAGGCAATACCGCCCAAGCCTAGTATTGACCGACTTTAGTGACAAGGATCCCCAACGTCTCGCAGTGATAAATTATTTGAAGTTACAATTCATTTGCCTCAAATTGATTAAAACATAAATTTGAAAAACATATTTTAAAAAATTGTTTTACTTCCTGTTTTCTGTGGGAGGGGTTTAGTTTGAGGAGGCGATCATGCCACTAGAAACCAACAGTACTAGTAGGGCCTATATAGACCTTGTGAAATCATAAAAAAAATGCATTGTAGAGTCATTGTATTCAATGTAGTTTAACTAATTACATGTAATTGGGTGCGGGCAAACCGTTATATATAATTAATTACATGTAGTTATTTCCCTTTGATACAACGCCACAATTAATAATTGGCTCAACCATTTTTGGAAGTGGGGGATGCAGTCTTTCTTTCATTGCGTGACTGTCCTCTGCTGCTGTAGATAAACAGGTTTAAGTCTGCCTTCAGGTACAAAACTTGTATTTTTTGCAACATTTCACACTGTGTGGATAAATATGCTGGAATATCCCTTTCCTTCTCAGCTTTACAGCACAATGCACAACGTGCATGTGAAGTGTGTCGGGTTGGCAAGGTAGTTCTTTCCTCGCCTTCAACCTCTGTGGTCCCGGGTGCTATTCCCAGCCTGATCCACATGTGGATTGGGTTTTCAGTCCCTACCCTCCCTATGGGTTTTACCCAGAATATTCCTCTGGGGTTTTCCTCCCACCTCTAAAACTGTAACTGCTTTTTACTGTCTCCCCTTTTCTGATGTTGGTGAATGTGGGTCGTTTGGCAGCTGCCTGAGGTGCCCTTGTATGCCATCGGCTCAATCATGTTTAAATGTATTCATTGTTCCAAGCTTAATGGTCTTCATTGTAGAGCGCATTTGAGCATACCTATGTATGAAATTTGTGCTTTATAAATGAATAAATTAAATTTTATAATTACTTTGCGCACTTAGTACTTTGACTGTTCTTAAATATAAACTAAATTTTTTACAGCTTCACTTTCACTACCTGGAAGTTTGACTAATATCCTGACTGGCATAATATCTTAAAGAACACCAGGTGTTACTGGAGTGACAGGAACACTGTTATCTGTAAACCAAGTCTGATCTGCTGTAGTAAAACTTAACTCACCATACAATAATTCCCCCATGTGCACTGCAAACACCATTTTACGGAGCACTGCTAGCGCCCTACTTCTGAAAATCTGCCAGTTAGTGTATCTTGAATAAGGAATATTTTTTTGCATTTATCAATTCTGTTTGGTGAGGCATTCCGAGAAAAGAAAAACCTTTTATTTACCATATCTTTACTTCCCACCCTTTCCCATTAACCTAGTGTTTTATTTTTTAGTTAATTTAAAGTTACAGTGAGGCATGAATTTTTTTTCTTTCAAATAAATCATAATTATCTTAAACAAAACATCCCTTTCTATGTGTATTTCTGAAAAAAAGTCACAAAAAACAGTGTTGAAATCCGTGCCCACCGGCAACTGATACAAGTACTTCAAAATACAAGGCAGGCAGTGTTTTTTCAAGCTCTGCATTTGTGTATTTTTGATAACATCCTCAATACAATATACTTACAGTAGCAAAAGCTGATCCAAATTGTCATTTAGTGTCTGTATCTGACATCCAACACTGATCATGAGCAAAGAGTAATCAGTTATCCGTTTTCTGGACAATTTAAACTGGCTCACTGTACTTATTCTATGAAGTAAAACTTAACGCTCTGCTGACATTTTTTTCAAAAACTCACTGGAAAGCTTTTAATTTGCACATACATGTACATGTAGCTGTAAAATGATAAACGTTGAAGTCAGTACAATGTGGACATACTCTATAAGCCAGGCAAGGAAATGTAGCTTGCAAATACACTATCTTGTGTCTATCTAAAAAACACTGAATGCTCATCAGTAGAAACAGGGACATCTCAAAAGGCTGGGCCAGATAACAAAGGCCAGCTGCCAGTTGAGGCATGCCCCTACTTTACTATCTGTATCTTACCAGGACGGTTTCATATTTTGCGGTACATGCTGTGTCATTCCAAAATCAGCTAGGCCATGAGTGCATGAACATCTTCACAGTGCACATTGCTGAGTACAGGGCACACTCCGAAGAGCTCGAGACCTTGTCTATTGGCCAGGCATGACACATGACTTAAACTGACTATATCTCAGCCTGCAAAACATTTCACAAATATCAACCACAGCAACAGAAGAACATCGGCATAGACCTATGCACAGTTGACAAATACTCCGACTACTTCGAAAACAAAAGTCTTTCCCATAACAAAGATGCAAAGGCTGTCATCAAATGGCTAAAATGCCACTCTGCAGCACATGGCATACTGGATACAATACATGTATATTCCGAAAATGGACCGCCATGCAGCTCCAGGGAGTTTGCAGACTTTTCTAATGAGTATCAGTTCACCCATATCACCAACTCTCCACAGTATCCGCAGACTAATGGCAAAGTTGAAAGCACCGTCAAAATTGCAAAGAGACTCATTCGTAAAACATTTCCATTTTTTACCTGTCTTTTCTATGTCATATTTATGTCATATTTTGTGGGAGAGGGGGTCGTCATTTGGTGGGATGGCTTTGTAGAGGTGCTGTCACCTGTTCCATCGTGCCATCCACTAGCTTTTTAGGCATATTCTTTTTTGCATCCATCATCTGTTTGTTGTTCCATGTCAATTGTTTTATGTACATGTTTTTATTTAACTTTCAATATTTCATTTTTGGTTTGATAGCCAGTGGAAAAGTGTTATAAAATAAAACAAACAAAACAAACCTCACTCATAGGGACATTCACCTCGCTCAGCTAGCTTGGAGCATGGAGGTAGAATCACACTTGTGATTCTACCTCCATGCTTGGAGGAACACTCCAACAGAAGGCCTGAACAGCTCTCCTGCTCAGCCAAATTCGTACCAAGTCTTTGAACACTGATGTATTGGACGGAGGAGAATAATATTGCAAACTCTGCATACATGTAGATAATGGAACAGTGTATCAAAATTTAAAAAGTTTATTTACGATGGCAAAAGTACATGTAGGTCTAATATTAGGGATTTTTCTCTCCCTATTTCCTGGTAACAGCGATAATTTGTATTCAGGCCTAATTGCAAGCAAAAAAGTACAAGTATTGCTAGGATGTTACTGGCCCCGCTTGTCCGGCTAAGATGCAGGCAGTAATCAGGCATTTTTGAAATGTTTGCTATTATTCGTCTGACTCGGCGGCGACCATACTTTGAAGTGCCTGAGTTGCAACTCCTGTGTCCTTTGCTCTATCACATCATCGGCCAAGCTTACCGTTTACACATGGCAGCATCATCATTTGTAGCATGAATCGCATCGTCGACCATATTGTCGTTCAGGAGCCAAATCGTCTGGCGGGTTAATATTTACTGATCTTAACGGCAGAATCTCTACCGTGGAAAATAAGTTCGTAGTTATCGTACTGCGCTTAAACTCTCATCCATAGGGGCCGCCATTTTTTATAGTAATCCATGTCGCCCTCAACAGTTGACTAGTTGCAACTGGTTCCCATCTCCTACTAGTACATATCCATGTACATGTACTACACGTACGAAGTTCCGTTTGCATGGTCTAGGTTTTATTAAATCTATGTACCAGCAGTATAGTAGGCAGTACAATTACAAACAAGCTGAGACTGGTGGCAGTAACGCCAGCAGTAATTTGTGCGGTTGTGATTTTTCGAAGTTCGTTTTTCATCTGACATGCCTGATTAGCCTACTCTTTCTGATGTAGGCTAAAACAAATGTGTGTGTCTACAGTTACTTTCAGCCCAGCACGACGTGTTGTTTTGCTGTGTTAAACTCCGACAATGACGAGTAACGTTACATGATTGATAATTCAGACTAACGTTTACCTGATTGATATGATGATGGCCAGTCATCTGATGAAATACATGTAGGCCTGAGCCCTAGGCCTGCATACATATAATTTAGTGTACTAGTGGTGTACATGTATGATGTAGGTTCCTAGCTAGCTGATAATTTGTGATAAGAGGTAAGTTTTAATGCCAGCCTGGCTAGGGCTGTAGATACGAACATGACATTTATTGAGTTGACAAAGCTCAATGTTCAGATGTTGGTGATTGTAAATTTGGGACCCCCCTGTTTTTAGTTACATTTATTGTCAGGCCCCCTAAATCTACGCACTCACCTTTCAATGAATGTTTTGCGGACGTGCACACTATTGAAAAACCAGTGGTCACTTGTATTGTTTGTCTTTGTTGAAAATTTTGTAAAAGACCCCAAATGTTGGAAATTAATCCTGTAATTTTAGTTTATATGTAAAAGAAATAAACAACCCTTTTAACCCTTTTAAATTTTCGACAAATTTTCTTACACACGGATACCAGAGTTTGTGTCTTGAGTCCTCCCTACACAAATTCAGAAGTCTTTGTGTCATCTAACAGTTCACCCTCTACTGTCTAGTATGAACTCTTAACGTGTCATATGATGTCATTAAAATTGTTGACGCAGAGAAGCACTTCAGGGGTGCAAATAGGACCCTTCACTTGTATTAGAAGTTTCAAAATGTTAATTGTTTGTTTAATTTGTCAAGTGAGTGAATGTGAATTGTGTGAATTGCTTTGATGACAGACTGTGAGTTGTAACAATAAAATTACCTCTAAAAGAATTTCAACTGCATTGTAGTTTTCTGGAAATCTTGTTTCAAACCTTAGGTGCTTAGGTGCACAGAAATAGAAGGATCACAGATACAATAAGAGTTCCGTATATGGACATCACTAATTTTTCTGTGCAGTGTCATGTCAGCCATCAGAAAGTGATAATGTCCTAAAATTTTAAAGTTAGCAAGGAAACTATTGAAGTGTTTAATTAGAAAACAAGAGTTTTTAGACCAGTCTCATACATGTACGTATCATTTGGTTTGTGCACAGGGTGTCAAGTGATGTCTGTGTATAGAACTCTTTCTAATGTGCAGATTAAATCAGTGTTTTTCAGGGTGCATTTACATCAATTGAAAATTCCACTTTCTTGCTTCTCAAGTAGTGTAGCTGCGCCACGTTTTAATACATGTAATATGAAATTTCTCGGACAAAATTAAGACAAAAGTGGTTCTTTCTTTCCAATATACTGGAAATAACAGTCATTGAATCACCTCCGCCCACCATTCGTTGGAACAGGACAGAAACTCTTGCAGTTTTCTCACAGCCAAACAAGTTTTTCATTACCTTTTAAAACAAATTTGTATTTTTTCGTATAAGCCATGTTAAGTTCAGCAATGATGAGGCTTAACCAACACTATCAACACAAATTTTTTTGGGAAAAAATGGATCTTTTTGTTCACCACTGTCTCCTAACGATAAGGATCCAAACACATCCTGCCTTTCATATGCATCACATACTGCGTGTCTCAGGTTGAAGGCAGACTGTTTTATATATCGACTCAACCATTTTTTGAGGTGGGGGAGGCGGAATCTCGTTTTGATTGTGCAACCCTCCTGTACGACTAAACAATTCGAGTTTAAAAAGCCTGGTTTCCTTATGGTCCTAACGAATGCCATTTGCAAGCAACATGTCAAGATGCAGACAGTCGTAGAAGAGACCCTGCATGACATCATTCCACAGCCAAACAGATACTCCAGTTACATGTATTTTGTTTATGGTCAAATAATTTGTTGACAATAAGCCAGTTCTGTATTCCAAAAGAGCATGCCCAGAACGAGGCTATTCAGGAATAGCCTTGTGATAAAGTGATCTATCAGCGCAGTCACACACATGACTCACCGACTCATGTGTGCACCTTGTTCCCAAAAGACCTTGGCTTTATTATGTAATACTGAACAGGCTCCTTGGGGCTGCATATATACATGTATGTTAGTAATAAGGAGAAAATGGGCAAAATGAGGGGTATTCACTACTCGGCAAGAGGTACACCTATCATGTCATTGTGCATTTTTCCTTTGGTAACGGAGTGCAGACAGCAAAGTTGAATCTGATCCATATGGCCCAATTGTCTGTGTCGGTGTTTGCGTTAGTCACAAAGTTTTTCTAGTATATGTATATCATTGCATATCGTGGAGTACAGATTAGCGATGCTCTCTGTGTCTCCTTACATCAATATAGAAACCAGGCTTTAGTCTGCCTTCATGTATTGCATGTATCATTGCAACATTTTCTACCCTTTACAGCTTTATAGTTCGCAACGTACAGCGCACACCCACCATATCAATCATGTCAAGACACACACAGGATAGTTGTACAATGAAAATATGATTCCACCTCCCCTGCCCCTGAAAAGCATGTAGCCTATATGCAGCAGTTGGCCATCAACCTGACACACACTTCGTGGTGTGTTTAGGTAGCTGTCATTAGGAGAATGAGAGGGTGGTGATTAAAAAGCTCAAATTTTGTCAACAAATAGTCGGCACATGTAGCATGGTCTTTAAACAACAGGTCATCACATTTAAAGAGATGTCTCCGTGTGGACCGCTGTTATGGTGAAAATTTGAGAAAGTTGAAGTTTTGATTGAAGTAAATGCACCTTGATCAGCATTGACTTGATCAAACTGGGCTGCATTCAGAATCCCAAAGCATTACAAATTCATACAAAGTCATAGGGCTGTAAGTTACACAGATTTGTGACTTGCAGGTCTGAGATTTCATGTGGCTTAGCTACATGTACATGTATGGGCCATGTAACGTTAGGCTTACATGTACATGTACCTGCTTAGGCATGTGGTATATGGTGTAGCATTTCACTTATGTACATGTACATGAGGACCTAAAGGCATGAAGTTATATCTGAAAAGAGCAATCATTTTTGTGTTGCAAGGAAAAAATTTAAGTGGCTACTTAGACATACTGTATTATAGAACACATGTAGGATGGGTTTCTCTATTATTGTGGTCACATTTCCCAATTGGAAGACATGGCTTACCATTAAACCTTCCCAAATCATCTAAATATATTCAATAGCACTCATAAATGTCAAACAATACTAGGGCCATAAATGCACTGTTTTGATGCAAGATTCTGTACATCTTTATCATGAACATTACCTCCTCTGCCCTTTTAAATTTCCATGCTGGGCAAGTCATCCATCCCACATTTTCCCTTCCCCTATCATCCCCCTCCCTAATTTCTGGCTCAGATTTACGCCACTGGTCCTTATTTTGACTCTAAAAATCAGGCAGTTTCACAGTTAAAATGTATCTTGAGACTCCTTTAGCCATTGTAGTGGTGACATATGGGAACCCAGATATGGATATCCATGTGCAGGGTGGTATAAGACGTAATTGTTAAAAGCCTGCAGGTGTTGAGAGACATGGTGGGAAATGTATTAAAGTACACAAAAAAAAAGATTTTTAAATGTAAAATTATTAGAACATTCAAATTCTCAGTCCATTCGTCTGAAACAGTGTGCGTAGGCTTGCTTGCGTTTTGATTTTTATCTTTGCATACTCTTCCTGTATGCTGAAAAAAGGAAAAAGTTTATTTTTGAAACTGGATTTTGAGTACTTGTAAGTGAAATGGGAAAACTTACTATTTAAGGAGTTGGTTAA
>NW_019091647.1:281666-295173 GCF_001949145.1 Acanthaster planci
GGTAGTCGAGGAAGGAAAGGCGGTGACCAACGGCCAGGTACACGGTGTAGCTGTTCACCAGCGTCAAGTCGAGCAGGTAGAAGAAGAGCTTCTTGTACCACTCGAGGGACTTACGAGTTGCTCAATGATTTGTCGCTAGTTGGTCGCTCTTGTCATCGCCCCCCATCAGGGCTCTGCACAAACAATACACGGATTACCTCCGCTAATTGCAGCACTCTGCGCTGAAAGAATACAGGGATTGATTGGCAGTGCCTGGCAGCTCTCAGCAGCTCGTACTTTTATTCCAGGCTTTGATAAGTTTGGTCACCCCGGCTATAAAATGAGTTCGGTCACCCCGGCTATAAAATAAAGTCACAATTCACCGGCGAATGATGGCCTAAACTTTTTAACTGACAGCCCCAAACTTTTTAAGAAACGCCCAGCAACTTTTTTCTTTTTTATAGTAAAGTTCCGATTTTGGAGTCCCCGGCCCTGAATATAAGATCTATGGCTCCGGTACCGGAGCCCCCAGCTGGAAGTGGTTAATGTGAGGCCAGAATTCTGCTTTCTTCTGCTTCCTAGATTTACCATTTTTCGCATGTTCTTTTTTTTCCACAGAAAATGCTGAGCACCTTTAACTCAGTCCAAATTCAGTCACAAAATGAAGGCAAAGTCAAACCTGGAAATCTTATGCAAAGCATTGAATGAAATATGAGTTAGAATGCAGTAAGTCCTGGGGTAAATCCACTTGATGAAGGCAAGTATAATGAAAATACAGTGTCAATTCATTCTGCAAAATACAATTGAAAAGGACACACTAGCTTTGGTCCCAAAAAGCTTGAAAAAATTCTAAACTCGTGGGAGGAAAGATGACATAGCGCCACAGAAACTTTCAGCAAATAGTCCATATTAAAGCTGCATCCCACCGTACACATATGAACAACAACTGGCTCGCCAGCTATCGGTGTTTTGTTGCTGTGGCAACAAGACATTGAGTTATTGGATGGCTAGCTAGCCCTACAGTTTGCAAGTGTGTATTCGTGTATGCATTTCAAGACAGCAACATATTGCACTCTGCTTATGTGCTCATCTTTTCTTTCTAAACAAACGGATTGTCATACCTCAGATCTAGAATAAGTATTTTCTCACCAGACTTTTGTACTGAAATAGTTAAAGGATTAATTATGCAATCGAACTCTGCCATTATTGAACTCAAGAATTCAGTTTTTGTTCTCAAGGTCTATGATGGCTTTTAGTACAATTCTGAATGGAGGATGGCAGAGTGATTGTTCTTTTAAGACTTCAGTGGTGGTGTTTCTTTAAAGGGAATCTTGTAGCCTCTATGTATTATATCTAACACCTCTGGGTGAGCTTGAATTTTTTCCCGAAATGTTATTGCAGACTTCATGCACCCTTTGTTCATTATCAAAATAATTATCTTCATAAAAGTTATCATTCTGTGCTTCTGTACTGTGCCGTGAACCCACAATGTTCTCAACCAGGATGTGTCTATCGAGAGCTGATGTCTTTGGTTCTGTCAGCCTGGATGCTGAAGCATTCCTTCCTCCAATGACCTGTTGTCCCACTCTTGAAAACAGATGTCTTTAGGTTTCGTCGCTGATCTAAAAATAGTGGTATATGGGAGGTGAGACGGTGGTCTATAGTGGCTACTGTAGTGGCAAAAACATCTTCTTGATTAGGAGGTGACTCTGGGACATGTCGTTTCAAAAGTGGAATGACTTTGAGCGATATGAAGTCGTGGCTTTCTTGCATTTGGCCACAGCCGGAGACTGAACAGAGCAAATTTATTTGGCTTCCTCCAAGTCGTCTGCCAACTCACCGCTGACATATTCATCTACATGCATAAACCAGTCTCATTTTGCCTACAACTTGTATGGGCAGTCAGAGTTAACAGAAATAACCCCCTTTGATTTTACCTCACATTTGTTTAAAATAGACCTCTGTCCCATTAATTTTAAATTGGGTGTATTTTCATTTAGTATTTTATAACACATGTATGTGTATTGTCGTCTGGTGTTCTGATATCTGCGTGAGATTTTAACACTTTGGGGTCATTCCATATGAACTCAACCAGAGGTCCCATTGTGACCCCTTCAGATTTAGCTCATTTTTTTTTATGAAGACATCTACATGAAACACGAACTTATGCAAAATTTTGGGCTTCTACTCCTTACGGTTCTTGAGAACTCTCCCAAATTTCTGGCCACGCCCACGTTTTACACTCGCAAGCCATAAATGTTAAATTGAAAGGAATTTGGAGACCAATTTCTTAAAAACGAACAGGAATTATTGGCTGAATGAATGTATCCTGGGTAATTAGTGCCCAGACTTTCAGAATCTGCCATCAGAAATGGCTTAAATTGTATGGTTACAGAGTTTCTGGCCCCTGAACGTTGAAATTATTGAAAATCGGAAATAAAAAGTTCAATTTTTGAGGGCTCCCCTTAGTCTGACATTATTCTACTGGTAAAAAGAAAACTGACAACACAGAAGATTTGGTTTAGAAGTTATGAGCCCTTGGAAAACCCCCCAGTTGTAAAATGGGGACGTTTTCACCTATTTTTGGCTGGCAAATTCACTCTGTGGGCAATTATCCATGGTATTTAAATTTTTTGCCTCTTAAATCATCATATCTTGCCTTCATTTGGTCAAAGTTTCAGTTTGTTTTTGAACTGGTTAAGGACTTTGTAAAAATGTAGTCTACTTTTGTGTAAATGGCCTTTTTATCCCTGGGATATGCCAAGGTTGATAAAGGGGTTATCTTGTGGTACAAATATATCAAACAGTGGTCCAGAGCAGCTTGTCTGTCATACACTCAGCCTTTGGATAAAAAGATCTGCAGAAAAGGAATTAATAACATCACTTTTTAGGAGTGCTCATGAAACAAGATAGTGAGAACAAACTGAACAATCTCCTGCTCTCTGGACTGCAGACATAGTGTTATGTACAGGTCATACATGAACTGAAGTACTCTACAGTACCATCACATAAATCAACTTACCACACAAATTAGTTCATGTGAATGAGGGCAGCCTTTTCACTATGAGTGCAGTATCAGTCTCCTGATGACGGACAGAGCATACTGTCCGAAACTTTGAGTTCCTCACGGTTCTTTTCAGAACCATACAGACTCACAAAGAGATTGTACCCTTGCCTGGTGCTACCGCAAGCTTTCCACCTTAGTTGTCTATCACCATGAATAGCTTGAAATCCCATATGAGTACAGTATCATCAAAAACGTGCACTTTGTCCCTGCAGTTCAGGTACTGAGGCTATTGATATTACATATTGAAAACAAAAACATTATAAGCAGTTAGATGAACGTTATTGCTAAAAATGCAAACAACAATAAATTCCAAACAAAGTAATATTGACATGAATTTTGGGGAAATATGACTTTTAGTACATACATGTACACTCATAACCTAATTTATGTAAAATGCTGGGTGTGGCCAAGTGAATTCGGTTCCGCATCACTACATGTACATGGAAAAAGAAAGCTGCTCATAGCGACCGTGGTCTATATGTTTGTAAGGATACAAATTTCTACAGAAATAAACTTTGTTTTCTTAATTCCACTGAAATAAGGCAGTTCTGTGCTCATCCAGTTGACAGCTCCTTTTAATGTACCATGTGACAGTTATCTGTTGCTGCTGCTTGCTTGTACCGCCCATTCATTTTAGACACCCAATAGCATGGAGATTTCCATGGGCACGTGTAAGGGGCATGCACGTGTACATGTACGTGTGCAGATGTTGGTAGTTTACTTGTTGGCAGCTGAACTCGACTTCGTTGCTTTCGTCGGCGATGGTAGATGGCACAGCGCTCAATACCGTAATTTCATTGTTTTATTTTCACATGTGAAGGATACTTCAACGATCACAATGATTCAAAGATCTTCAGTTTAGTTGTCTTGTGCGTTTCGTGGTATTAAAAAATAAATTAGACGTGAATTTGAGTCGGGCTTGCCCGATAAAAACTAATATGTACATGTACATGTAGGCCAGTACACGCTTCAGGGATCAGTACCATTGGGGATTGGACTGTGAGATCGGACTTTATTGCATGCAGACCTTGTGACACAATGGTGATTGACATGAACCAAAACCCGAACACCCCAAAATGAAGTCATGATAATTTCAAATATCGGTATTTTTTTTTCACGATATATCAGGGAAAAAATGGATATTGAACAGGCCTACCATATGCCTGTTGGCGTGGTTAAATACAAGGCTTAAACAGACATAGTATTATGGCCTCTTTTTTATGTACGATTTATTGGCAAGACGGAAAAGTTAATTCTTTTTATGCAGTTTCTTGACGACTACTTCTAGGGTTTCTTTCGTTGCCACTCACAAATTCTCTTCAAGCAATTTTGTGAGCTATCTTCTCGTTCAATGCAAATTGAACCCAACTACTTTTGACATGGAATTGTAACTTGCTCTCTTCAAGGACTGGACTTGCTGGAGGGCTTTTTCATTTTCATGCTTGTGTTCTGCTGTAACCTTGTCAAAATGTGACTCGAGTGATCCCAGGGCCTCAAAACTCCCTCTTTCATAATTTCGGAGATGTCATGAATGGTTATAAGGCCATAACTGTTTAGCACCTTGAGAACCCGTCCACATTGCATATCTGTGTTAGATAGTGGAATTTCACTGGCCTCATTGTGTTAAAAACAATCAATGAGTACCACATCCTTGGTACAAAGAGAACAACCGTGGAGCATCACCATTCCGTAGAGGAACTCATGAATATCAAATGAAAAAGAGGCTGCACTATCTGGGATGATGTCAAAGGTCAAACAGCCCACGATGCAGCAAAACTTTTCTCTAACGTCACTGCAAGATAATGACGGAACCCGCAAAATCACCACGATTGTTATTTCGGACTATGATTTTCGGAAACATACTTGTAGAAAATGTGATTGGTGCAGTCGTAGAAGGAGGATGGTTTGCGGGTACTTTTTTGCACTTTTTTAAAAGCTTGTTGTACATCGATTTTGATTTCTAGCTGTTTTATCGCAGTCAATTTTTTTGAGAGAATCGACCGACTTAGAAACCTAATTAATTGTGAGAGGTATTTTTTAATTTCATGATTATGGTTTTAATATGTGTAAATATTATCACCTTTCACCACATATAAATCTGTGTAAAATAACTGCGGGGATTATCACTCCTCAGTAAATTTTATAGGCTAGGATTTCAACAGGTTGTCACGTCCATCTGAAATGCTGACGTTCAAGACTTTAATTAATCAACTCTAATGAAGTTGAAAGATGGACACAGTCATCATTGTTCCAGATATTAGCCACGACTTCCCTCATTTCATTAGATGTTGGGAATTAATTCACTGCCCTTCACTTCATGAAAAATGATCCCCCCAAAGTTGAACATTATCTAATGGCCCATATTTGGAGGAACCTGCCACATGTATGTGCATGTCGAAAGACCGATCGGGAACTGCCTTCACACAGCGTCTTGAATTGATACACAACCCATGGCATGCTAACAGTGCGGGCCATTCTGCTTTACACTATGGTAATCAGGTGTGCAGGTTATGGCCATTTATTAGACTATTGTTAGCGATTTTGTTTATTTGGACATGTTGGAGATTAATTGTACATGCATCAACAAAAAGACGTACGTGGGTTGTTGTCTTCCCTCTAGAAGCTGTTCAAGCATCATACATTACATATACTTATGGCCGACCATCTGATACAGGTCTGGATACTCCTACACTGATCGTTTTATTGTCCATGGTGTATGAATAGTCTGTTGCCACTGCATGTGAACACGAGTGCGCCCGCATTGACATGTATGCAAAACAAATACATTACATTCTACTCCACCTTCAATGACTTGTACTGCCTTTTTTCAGAACAAATCTCACGTTCTTTTGACCAGCTAAGAGTAAGATTCCAGGTTTATGCATCTAAAAGATTAAGGTCTAATATTGTGTATTTTGTACACGTCATCAAATCTCATTTCACAGCATTTGGATCAAAAAGAAGCCAGCTTACATTTTTTTTATACATTCCTGTTGTGCATTTTTTGCCAGTACGTCATCAAATCAAAGCAAACACAAATTTGACCTCGCATGTTTTTGAAATCTGCCGTGTTGTTGTGGAAAGAAAATGCCTTTTATTTCTCATCTTGATTTTCATTGGATAAATTCATGGTATATTGGTTTTGAGTGGCCAATGCATCTCCAAAACCGTAGATATATAAATAATTGAAGCCTTTTGAGTACCTCTTTAATATTTTTAGTGAAACAGTGTGAATGTAGCCACAGGTAACAAACATCTTGGGCCAAGACTACAATGAAGCTAAATTAGCTACACAACCACCATGCCCCTCCAGATGCTGATTTTATGATTAGTGCGGTCTAAAGTTGTGAAAAAGGGGGGTCCACAAGACAAAAATATGAAAAGGCCTTCTGAACCACTCTTAACATATCTCGGTGTGATCTTGAAGATCATAGGGCAAAGATAGTTTTTGTGGCCAGGTTATTGGACATAAAATTGCATTAAGAAATGTTGACATATTGGACCCAGATAAGCAGGAATGATGATAATAAACTGAAGCTTTTGCATGCTAAATATTGTCAGATTCTGCATGTCTTATGAATGCTCTGTTTATAATATGATTATTGTATTTTCAAAACTATGTCATGTTTAAATACAGGTACATGTAGCATTTTCTGTTGTAGTTCAACCAATTTGTTCTATGTATGACATAAGTACTCAAGGCATTTGTTTTTGTTTTGGTTCCATTTACCAGGGATACTTCAGGCCAGGGCAGGTTTTGCACGATTCTCCGTTCCTATTCCAGGGGAGCCCAGGGTATTCTGCTTGTCTATGACATCACTAGTCGGTGGTCATTTGATGGCATTGACAGATGGATCAAAGAGATTGATGAGGTACCCCTAGTCATTTTTGTCATTTGTCAAGTTTATTATTTGCTAAGGTAATGTTACTGTAAGTCCCAATTTCATGGAGCTCCTGTGCAGGAAACATGCAGCCCTCGGACTAAAGACTGTTAGGGACACCCTACCTTTGGTAGGGCACCATAGCCAAAAAAGTTATTAAGGCCAACAGAATTTTGGTAAAGGGCAAAGATGCCAGTCATTATAATGCTAATTAAAATTGAAGGAATATGTCCTGTATCACATTCATCCAGTCCAGTGGTAGATCCAGCATTCATTACTGTTGACAGTACTTGCAAAGGGAAAATAGCTAGCACAGACTGGAGAGCACAGTATGAGCATGTAATGTATGCTTGTATGCTTTAGCACTCTTAAGGCCTTTTCCTACTACATGTAGACTATCAGGAGTGACCCAAGTGTGATGAGTCAAAGTCTAATAAATTTCCAAAATTCAATAAACTGTGATGCGATATCATCGTCATTACATAATGCCTCAACTCAGGAATACGACTCAAGTTCACTGCTTTCATCCTACCCCAAATAGTCACTAGATATGCACCTTAGGTTACTCGCTAAAAGCTTGATCAACTGTAGTGCACCCTCTACTCCCATGATACATAGCGGAGCGGCTGCCATGTTCATCCGTTTTCTTAGTGCCATTGTTAATGGACTTGTTATTTCTGGCATCTTTTAGCTTTTTTGAGTTTCCATTCTGTAATATATAAATAATGAACTGTAGATTCCAATATTATTCCTAAATATGTGTTATTTGTCGTTTTGTGTAGTATTTTTTCTCTCCCTCTCTCTTAGTATGTGCATGCTCGTAGGTTACCGACGTTGATTGTGTGGCTTGTGCCACCTAGTGATGTTATATAGGGTCAACTGGGTGACCCGGGACAGTTCGGGGCTTAACACATTCAACGGTTTCCAACTCTCCCCACAGACCAACAGGAGTCACTCAGCAGTCATGATCGCGGTGTTGAGGTTCAAAGCTGAGACTTTTGATTACCACGCTAACAGTCCGCTCTTCCAGCACACAGGCTGGTTGGAACTGGGGTTAGCCAACGATGACACAGAGGGGACTGTCTGACTGCCTCATGCAATGAGGCACCACCTTCAGACACTCTTTCAAAGGGGGCCGCTTCCCCATTATTATCCGAGGCAGCCTCGGTGAGTACAGTGTCGGGCCACGCAGGCACAATGCTGTCCTTATGATGGGCAACAGAACCCACCGGCCTGCTTCGCCGTCGAGGCTTTTGCACATATGCACTCTGTCATCCAGCTATCATTTGGAGCTTACCGGGCAGAACGACTCCGAGGCAACTACCCCAACGGTTCATCAGACTGCTTTAGCTGACAATGAACCAATTACTCCTCCAACACCTTGGCCCACCCATTGTCATCTGCTGACTCGACCGGTTCACCGGGACATAGGAAGTGCAAACACTCCTCGTCTTCCTTCGCCAGAAGCCTGCACCTCCAGCAACTCCCCAGACCCTGATCCGCTACCCTCAAAACCTTGTCTGCATCCACCCCTTGCAAGCCAGTCTGCCCACAGCAGCTACATTATTCCTTCTTGCACTGGTACCGGACCCCAGGTGTGATGCTGATTTTGACATTTCCCACACCGTGGATCATCCACACACCGAGCATGGTGGGTCCTCTGAAGACAAAGATGTCACCTCCGCAGCTAGCCTTACACCCTTGGAAAGCACGTCTCTGTCTTCTTCAGAGAGACATGATTCAGATACTAGGTCTGCCCTCTACCACGGCCAAGGCCTCGTCGCACCACCTTGCTAAATTGGAGGTCGCAATGCCTCTTTTCTCAGAACTACCACTGGATCACTTGTGAGTCGAGATGGCTAAAGTCCTCAATGACCTGAAGCAAATGGCGTGCATACATTTCTAAAGCAGCAGCCTACTTCCAGTTTCCTCTCCGTCATGGATATTCCTGTCACCGCCAGAGATAAACTGGCTTCAGATGCTCACAGATCAAGCAGGAAAAACCCATTCAAGAACAAGGCTTCCCTCGACCTTATCCTAACCAAGCTTGATAGAGCCTCGTGGCCAGGTCTTTGCTTTACTGCTTTTCTGTTACTTTTATCGGAGAACCTGGCGCACCTGTAAGGAAGACTGACCTGTCACTCTGGATTTAGCAGCCATCGCACTCCGGGCCCTTGATGAGAATATCAACAGTGTTTGAACAGTTTGCATTGATCTCCGCAATAGCTATATATGCTCAAAATTCAATGTGCGTGATGCCATGAATATTCCCTACGAGAGGTAGAGTCAGAACTTCAAGATTTCCCGCTTTACGGGAAGGACCTTTTTTGCTGGGAAATTCCTGGAAATTATGGAGGCAGAGGCAAAGTGAATTGATACCACCCACAAGCTAAGTCTTTGGGAATTACCCCCCTCCTCCACCACCGTGTCAGTACCGAGCAGATGACCACCAAGCGGCACCCAACCCAACAGAACGGCCCCACATCATGGGGACTCTGGCTCTTTTCAACACTTTTGTCAACCCATTCAACAGTCTGGTCGTGGATGTCCCTCCTCTTTTCAACTTAAAAGGTTGTCGCAGAAGAGTCACAAGGGAAGAGTGTCCGGTCCGCACTTCCCCCGCTCATTCTGGGACAGTGCAAATAACTTTACAGATTTTCCTGTGACCCAAATCCTGAACCTGTCGGGGGCCACCATCACATTGGACAGTTAAGTGCTTGCAACCTTCCTTCATGGTAATTCTCTTGAATTCCTGAGCACCCGTACATCCGTTTGTACTGTCCTTTGCCTGACTCAAATCCCTCTCAAGAGAAACAAGCAAGAGGCACTGGAGTCTGAGATAGATGCTGTCCTTCAGAAGCAAGCCATCAGTCCCGTCCCCATGGCATGTGGGAACAAGGGTTTTATCTCCATGTTCTTCCTCACTCCAGAGAAAGAACCATGCAAGTTTATCCACCCGAAGAAAATCCGCATGGAGATGCTCCGGACAGTAACCCAGTCTTCCCATCCTGGCATGGGTATCTTCGATAGACCTGAAAGATGTCTACCTTTACATTCCGATCCACCCACAAGACCAAAAGTTTCTCTGCTTCATCTACAACGAGAGCTTGTTTGAGTTTACTGCGCTTCCCGACCAATCGCATAGACAGCCTTAAAAAATGAGTGAGTGTCTTCACATCCAGACAGTCAGCTCCTGCCTTACCTTGAGCTGATGGCCAGCATGGTAGACCTGGTCCCCATTTGCCGACTAACATGAGACCGCTACAGCTATACCTACTAGTGCTCTTCCCATAGTTCCCATCACCAACCTCATCCACCCCAACCTCCAGTGGTGGCTGATGAGAATACACCTTTTTCGGGGATCACTTTCCCTAAGGCAAACCCAGAGGTAATGATAACCGCGAATGTATCCCAACTCGGATTGGCGTCCAGGCATTAGGAACTTTGGAGCTCCAATTCCAGGGGAGCCATATCAATGTGCTAGAATTTCAAGTGGCATTTATCACGCTACAATACTTTCGCTCGAGCATCAAGGTCAAACGCCTCTTGATACACTCGGACAATTCCACAGTGATGGGCTATATAAACCGTCAGGGAGGCACCCATCCTCTTCGATGATGCCTCTTGACCAGACAGATGTTCCTCTGGGCACAGGACCAGTGGATCAAACTTCAAGCAACTCAAATCCCAGGAGTCAACAATTTGATTGCAGATGCCCTCTCTCAGGGAATGATACAGCCAACAGACTGGACACTGCACCACAGCATGCTTGAACAGATCTTTGCTGAAGTAAAAGGAACATTGACATCTTTGCTCAGCTGCCAATGTTCTGCACCAAATTTCATCACCGGCAGGCCTGGGCGGCAAAGGGATGCTGGCCTACTGCTGGCCTACTGCTGTGGGGGAGGATTTGAAGTCCACAGTGATAGGTTGAATAAAACATGTGCACAGTCTATGGGATTTGGGGTTGAATAAAAGAAAACAGCCAAACAAATATTGACAGAGGCAAAGGCTTTGTGAACTATGCGCAGAAGCTAAAAATTCAGCTAATTGACAAATGTACTTGCCTTTTTAATATAGTATAACCATAGTATAACAAACACAATTGTTGCTTACAGTGCAAAATAAATTATCCTTCTGAGAAACAGCTGCCCGTCTCATGGCGATTTCATGCATGCCAGACTCACCCCAAACCACTGCCCTACCAGGGAAACACTTCTTGCCACTCCTCTTATCCCCCATTGCCACAACCAAGCCAGCTTTAAGCCGCATCCCATACTGCCACCAAAACCAGCCAAGCTTACTCTGGACGAGGATTTTTATCACACACCACCCGCTCTTTTGAGGGGCATCGTCAATGACTACATCATTTCGCTACCCATGACCCCCGATTCACGTATGTTCATGCCACTCACTTAGTTTGTGGCATACGTACTGAATCCCACTATAGCCAAAAGCCAGTAACATGGCTCTTGACTCGGACAGGTGGACCCCAAAAGTACTCAATCAACATCAAGCTCAGAAAAAGTTGTTTGCCCCTAATTACCATACCGATTGTAGGATACTCAAAGTACCCTTTGCTAACTTGCACACTATAAAAATCCTTTTTCTGCCAAATTTTTGCCCGTCTTTCTAACATACCTCCGCATATCAGAAACGAACCACATATCAGACAAATGGCTCTCAATCTTGAAGAAATGATCTGATGGATACAAACAATTCACCAGTCTTCCAGACAGTATCACTGATGACCCGAGGGAAATTCGACAGAAGTGTGAAAATTGGGCACTTATTATTAAGGTGAAAAACACGGAAAATGACAAAAACGGGTCCCAATGAAAACGAAATGAAGTTTAAATAAAAGTTTTCTGCCCAGAAGTAATAAACTTTTTTGATTATAAGAGTTACTAGTCTTTTATGTGGCATCAAAGTTATTTGAAGGTAAACCCGGCAAAATTGGGAAATTAGAAACAAAGTTTGCTAAAAAACGATAATTTTTCATAATTATCCTCTGTCGTAAATTGACGTTTTCTACTTCCGGAGATCTTTCTTATCAGAAGCTATTGTATATCACTATTCGATAGATTCATGGCAATTGATTTACACACGAGGTCTTTAAGGGAAGTAGCAGGACAAATTCCTCACTGATATGCGTCGTCTGCTAGAATATCAGTTTTCAGGCCGATGACCATATGTTACTAGTGCACATGTGCGAATTCACAAACTTAATGCACGCACAGTCCACGGGCACTGAACATACATGGATTCTGAACCTGTCGGCAGTAGTCTGCAGAGTTCTAGCAGGGAATCACCTCAGACAACTTGGTACTCAAGACTGTGTCTCTCAGATACTCCCTAAAGTTCACATCACAAGCACCCCTCCATCCAAGGTGATACTACTCTCGACTCCAGTCCCACGCAACAGAGACAAACACCAGGCCCCGGAGGCGGAGTTAAACTCCCTGCTTCAAAAACAAGCCATCCTCTAACTATGACCCATCCAAGTGATGGATGGCTTCCTGTCAACATTCTTTCTCACACCCAAGAAAGAACCTGGCAAATGGTATCCCATCATCAATCTTAAACCACTGAAAAATACATCCGCCCCAAGAAGTTCCGTATGGAAACTATACAGAGAGTAATACGCTCCCTTCTAGTTCAATCTTGGGTGTCATCAATTATTCACCTAAACGCTTATAGTACGTATTCATGTCACAAAGTGTGCCAAAAGTGGGAAATATTTTCACACCTTTTCACACAAGTGGGAAAAGATTTTCACAGATTTTCCCACAAGTAGGAAAAGATTTTTCACAGATTTTCCCACAAGTGAGAAAAGCTTTTCACACTTTTTCTCACAAGTTGGAAAAGATTTTCACAGATTTTCGCTGGTAGTGGGGAAATAATTTTGCAAGCTTTCTTCATTAAGTAGTATTTGTGCATGTACATGTAGACATCAGGAAGTTTGTGTTCTCTGTGGTTTAAACATGCGCATCTCTGAATATGGAAAGTGGAGGAAAATCAGTCTGAGAGACAAGTTCTTCAATTCTCAGGAATAAAAAAAGAAAAATTTGCTCATTTTTCGAACTGTTTTTGCACATCGTCTGCCCCTTTTGCATCCAATTCGCTGCGAATCCGCAGTGGAAAAAGTTGTGGTCAAAATGCTAATACGAATTCCTTTCGCATTTTTTCCCATTCCTTTTCGCAGCATTAACTTTCAAATGCAATGTACTGTACCTTCATATTCCCCTTCACCAATGGGACCACAGGTTCCTTCACTTTATGTACAAGGGAAGTACGTATGAGTTCCGAGCCTTGCCATTCGGCCTTTCAACTTCGTCTGGAGTTTCCACTCGGGTAGCAAAGACTGTTGCCGCCCATTTATGCCAGCTGGACATCATGATATTCCAATACCTAGACGACTAGCTGATCGGTGGCCAGACCCGAGACGAGGCCGTAACATCAACATGCCTAACCTATTACCTTTCCACTCATTTCAGATTCCTCATCAACCAAGACAAGTCAAGACTGATACCATCCCTACTCCCAACTTACGTGGGGTTATATACTGTATAACAGGTTT
>NW_019091648.1:0-108390 GCF_001949145.1 Acanthaster planci
TGCCATTTGTTATCAGGCGATCTCTTTTCCGGGTACCCGGGTACCCGATGTTAACAAAAAACGGGTACCCGGTTCTAAAAATACCCGCAAATGCACACCCCTAGGTCCTCTACTCTTCTTGATCTATGTTAATGGCCTTTGTTTTTCTTCTCCAACCCTACACTTTACTCTTTTTGCTGATGACACCACGATTTTCTGATCCAGCCCTAGTGTCTCCTCATCGGTTGAAATGCTCGATTCTGAACTTACCAATGTTTCCTCTTGGTTTAAAGCCAATAAAGTCTCTCTGAATTTCTCCAAAACAAACTTAATCTTCTTTAGCAAGGCTGCTTGTTCTAAAACCATCGACTTACCTTCAGTAAAGATCGACGGTATTCCCATCACAAGGGTCAATTCGGCGAAATTCTTAGGTGTCTTTGTCAACCCTAAACTCACTTGGACAGAGCACATCTCTTCTATTACTAATATCGTTTCTCGCAACACAGGCATATTGTCCAAACTTCGTCTCTGTCTACGTCTTAGTTCTTCTTTATAATTCCCTTATCTCACCTTACTTGAATTATTGCAATATTGTCTGGTCGTATACATCTAACACAAAGCTACACTCTCTATACATCACTCAAAAGCGAGCTATCCGGTCGTATTTGCACTCTAACACACCATCGGGAACACTCTGCACCTCTATTTGCACGGTTAAATACTCTTACTATTCACGACTTAAAAAACCGATGAGATATTTATTTATGTACAAATACACACATAATCTTCTGCCCAACAGTTTCTCTTGTTTCTTTTCTTCAATCCAAGATACGCACGGTTATTCTACCAGATCCCGTCACGATTTGTATGTTCCATTCACCCCCAACCTGTACTCCATTTCTACTCTTCGCTTCTATGGTTCCCGTCTCTGGAACACCACTGATAAGGAAATCAGAACAATGCCATCCGTTGGCTTCTTCAAGTACTCCTACAAAAGAGCTCTCCTCTCACAATATGTTACATAGCTTCCAATCCTTAGACAATGTCTTCTTTTTTTTCACTCTTTATCTCGCCTTTACTTCTGTATCTATTCATGTTACTGCTCATTTTCAGTCTTTACTTGTGTTTTGGATGTTCAGTCTAGTCTTTACAGTTTATCTTTTTTTCCTTCTTTTGGGGGGCCTGTTTTCAGTATTTTTGTCCCTTGTCCAATTGTCTGTCCTTAGGCTGTTCTCTACAAACCCTTGCTTATATGAACAGCTCCAAATTTTCTATCTTTTAAAGTTTTCTCTATTTTCTCTTATTATATTACAATGTATTTATGGCTTGTATTTATATTACGTGTATTCTTGATTCGTATTTTAATGAAAGTATGGAAATAAATGTTTTGAATTGAATAATAGCACAATATATGGTTCGACTAGAATAGAAACACAAAACAAGAAAAGTTACATGCACACATATACTGTGGACAACATAACATGTCCCTAAATGTGCATAGTTTCCATTAAAATAAACTTATTGGCATCGCAAAGGGTTTTACTAAACTGACTCCATAAGTTCATACAGGTAAAGTTGAAACAAAATTACATGAGCACATAACGATGCCATTAAATAGCGGCCCCGCCCATGCATGTAGGCCTACTAAACAACACACCAGGCGGCGCGGCTATAAACATCAAACTTTACACAAGAAATATCTCTGGTTTAAAGGCTTTTACTTCAAAGTTCTTTACTGTACTTTCGTTCTAATGTGTAAACAAAATAATAACTCACTTTGCTAAGCTGTCCCAGAGACATAAAGGGAAAATAATGGCGAATTTGGCCGCATGCAAATAGTGTCAGGTGTCTTACGTGACAAATAGACAAGGAATGAGTAAAGGAAAGCGCCCTCTGGCGTGACCAACAATCTGCACCAGAAAAATGAAATAGCGCACTCGCGCAGGCCTTACAAACAACAACAAAAACACTTCTGGCTTCTACATCGACAATTTTTCTACATTTGGTCAGCCTAGAATATGTCAGTTTTGTATGAAATTGCAATAGGGGAATTTGTACCCAAGCAATCTAAGCTGTAAAATGAAATTAACCCTTGTTATAGTGTATGTACAGTCATATTGAAATTGGAAAATTTGGGACTGTTAGAGTTCATGAATTTCAGAGCCAGAGAATATACAATATATCCCAAAAAATTAACATTTCATTTGAGAAGCCCGTTTTAATCTTAACTATGGGTTTTACCTTTGTACCGGAGTCTGGATATATGAGGGCTACGGAGCTGTCATGTGTTGACCGGGCAAAACGTAAAACCTGAGGGTGCCAAACTACATATCTTAGGGAAGGGTACTGTCCTTCATGTTACCATCATTCAACTACTATATGCAAAATTTTCATTCAGACATTGTGTTTATATTTCATTTATCTATGTATTGTCATGTAATTAAGAACACACGTATTTTTTTGTAAATGATGACAATGTTGAAATAAAGTTGATTTTATTTTGATTTGACTTTAGTCAGCGTGTTTACGAGTGACGCCGATTTACTCGTGCTTGACATGCATAATATGTGGGCGCGAGTATGCGGCTTTGGAAATACGGACGCGACTGACTTAACGTTCATGTTTATTCATCTTGAATAGCCAAACAGCGTCATTTTTCATATTCTACACGACCCAAGAGCTAGGCTAGTGAAGGAACGCTCATGCAGCCCATGGAGTCGAGGCCGGGTGACCAGACCCTTGATTCGTAGTCTGGATACCAGACCAGATGATCTGGCTACTCTGCAAATCATCTACGGATACAGTATTACCCAATGTCCACGTGACCAAGACTGAAGGACTTCTTCCAGTTTTCCGGAAATCACCGAAACATTCCGAAGTCGTCCCGTCTATATTCAGCATGTTCAGATTGAAAAATATCACCCAAATTCCAAACATCGCCCAAACCCCCAAAGGTGCCCTTAACCCCGCGGGAACGCAACCAGAGATCACGGTCCCGCGCCCACAGGGAGCTCTCTGACAAATACTATTACGTTTCAAAAATAAACCGCCAGACCAAAAATCGAGAATGCCAGGTCAACGAAGAAAGCAAAAACAAAAGCCAAGTAGCAGGGAATGGTTCAGTGACAATCTTAAAAACTTGAAAAATCTTTCAATATCTCTCTCTGCCGCGTTCTCTCAAAAAAAGTTTTAAAAATCTAAAATCCCAAAATTGACGACAGACCATGGATCTCATTTTCGCCAGCCAATTCGAATACGCCAAGATGGTGGCCGCGCACTCCGCTTGGTTACTTGTTTCGGAATCGACCGCCGGCGCGGACGAAGACGTCATAGCTCACGCTAAAAAAAAGACAGCAGCATCACATCTTCTTGGTGAGGGAGATAAAAGACGGTCCTAAATATTATTGTATCACCCACAACAGATATTTATTCCTAGTTATTTACTTTAATGATTCGCGGTGCCCTCTGTTTACAAAAAATGAAAAATATTTCATTCCACATACAAACCATATCCAACCATGCTTAACCAAAATTATATCATAACCGACGGTCACGAACGTCTCAATGCCGACATTGTAGCCCAACCGTCGTATACAGTCCCTTTGACCCCAACAAACTCGCGATAGCAGAACCTGTGGTGAAAGAAAGTGAAACGATAACGCAGGGCTGTTCACTCATTTTTTTATATTAACGATGACATAGCAAAATGTCTGTTGATCATGATGCCAAAAACGATTTGTTACGGTCTAAGTCCCAGTCTATAAATTTGGCACTAGAGACAAAATTCCCGAAAATATCGTTGGACATCAAATTTGCTATCAATTCAAACAGCCTACGATCGCTTACAAAGCCAGTCGTGATTTAGACGACTCAAAACAGATAGACTTTGTGGTTAACTGCCCTACACAAATAAAAAGGCATTTATGTCAAGCTACATACCGCAACCACGCTGTTTGACCAGTGTAAAAAGAATTAGCGAAAGATCAATTTGACGACTATATTAATAAATATTGCAACGCAGAGTCTTTCATTACGGCACACATGGAACTTTGTCTTGTGGCGCAAGCGTTAGATATAAGGTCGAAAAGGCTATTTTAAATATTAACAATGCCAATGTCATTTCAGATAAAACAGCATTGCAATTTGTTAAGAGAATTTGACAGTGATAGCAGGGACTCAGACTCGGAGTAAACTTTGAACAAACAACATATATATAAAATATCGAATCATCTATAGCATGAATGAATGCTACAAAATTAGTTATTATTTTACTTAAAACCTCCTTGAACTTTGACCAAACGTCAAGCAAGGTCGGGGATCTGTTTCAAGTCTCGGAAAAACACTGGAGAGACGCTATCAATAAATCTAGTTTATTATAAAATAACATGTCGAATCAGACAGAAACGCACACTTTTTTTGGTCTGAAAATCCACAGACGTTTAAATTGAAACACGTCATCGACAATACAAAAGGCGACAAAGGCATTTCAGTCAAAAACATATGTGACCCACTGTGTTAAAATGAGTCTTACATTGCCAGAGCCACTTTTTAGCTTTTTCGCCGTTTGCAAAAAATGCATTCTTTTTGTTTGGTTTTATTTTGCTTTTTCGCAGTTTTGCAAAAAAGCCTTTGGAATCTTCAGGATTTTGGGGGGGAGGGGGTTCTTCTTTTTGGGCCCAAAGTCCATAGACTTTGCACACGTTTTTTTTTCTGTGCAGGACTTTTGCCATAAATCGTTGTCGCACAGCATTCAAGGTTGGCATATACATAGTCATTATCGCATAGATTTATGCCAAAACATGACGTCAAGATGACGTCATCAAGTGATTTATTATTGATTTTTAAATATTTATTTCAGCCCATTTACTTTGTACAAGTTTTCGAGGCACTGTTTTGGTACTTTAGTAATCGTTGATCGTCGTCAAAGTTACAGCATGCACTATAAAACGAAGATACTACTGAAATATTTACGTCATGATGACGTCATTAAGTGATTTTTTATTAACTATTGAATATTTAAATAATCTGTTAAATTTCTAAAAAAATCCATATAAAATAAACCTTGGCCTCCCGCAACATTCTTTTTGCAGCAAGTGGCAGGATAAAATGTGGCCTTGAATTCATCTCGTGTGGGTCATATCACGTGACCCTTCCTTCCGGTCGAAACCGGAAGTGGTTTATTGTTTAAAATGGTAATAGGTATCAAGTTGTTTTCAACTGTGTAAGTCTGTCGGGGTATTGTATTCTTCAATTCATCTACCGATGACGTCACCTAATTATCGAGCGCCCTCAAGCGACAGGTTAAAATTCCTAAAAATGAATTTTGAATAGATGTCTGTCGTGAAGTTTGTCCGAATCGGCTGAAAATTGATGTAGATGATCATCTTTACCCTGTCAACACGTGTGTGAAGATAGGGGCTGATTACGTCATCAGACCGGAAGTTACAATAAAAACTTCTTTTATTCTTCAAAATCCGGTGGAAATCAACCGTACGAGATATAAGCGTGAATTTTGCATGAGATGACAGGTAAAACATTGGGGTCAGCTGCATGAAGTGCATAACTGGTGTACTTTTTCACACATGTGAAGCACCGCCGACAAAACCCCCCTTAAAATATAAATGGCCAACGCAGAAATCCAATTTCGGCCAGAGCTGTGCATATGCTACTGTGTGTGTGTGGACGCCCAATATCTGCCTGCAACATAGACGGCGCAGAGTGCGTCGGGTCATCAGTAGACAAGTCATGTGACATTAAAGGTGTATCCTTCAAAGCCTTATATCTCCAAAAGTCCCAACGGGATGAAACTTTGCACATATGCAATCACGACGATGGCCTTTTCAATGAAAAGCGAAAAGCCTTTTTTCTGTTGCAAACAGACATAGAACCTCTCGTTGGCTTTTTCGCAAATTTGCGAAAAAGGTATTCTTTTTGTTTTGATTTTTTTCTTTTTCTTCTTCTTCTGCCCAAAAGGCCATTTAATTTGTGCACGTTTTTTCTGGCCACCACTTTAGTGCCTAAACAACTTCCAAATGTCATTAAACTTGTGCAAAGAAGCATGACGTCATGATGACATCATCAAGTGATTTTTTTTTTATTTATTTTTCAATATTTTTTCGGCCCATTCACTTTGTACACGATTTTGAGGCACTATTTTCTTACCTTAGTAGTCGTTGGTCACCGTCAAACTTGCAACATGTACTAACTATCAAACAAAGATAATTAAAGATAATCTTTAAAACACTCCTCAATCCTTCACCTGGTAGAGGACTGAGGAGTGTTAGGGTTACAGCATTGTATTTCCTAAACAGAGTCCCAATTGCTTTGAAACTTCGGCGCAAGATTACAATAAGAACGAAGGAGAAATCAGGTACTTTACGCTGTGTTATTTTATTTGAAATATGCCGAAGAGTCCGAATATGAAGTAATATTTCATAAAAAAAATTTCAGTTCAAGCACAAATCACGTGACATGAACTTAAAGGAGCAGTGTTTCTGCAAACGAGTTTATGGCCCATTGACTTTGTACACGTTTTCAAGGTACAATTTTAAAACCTTTCCGACGTTTGATCGATGGAAAAATAATAGCTAACAGAGACCCCGATGCAAGATTTATAGCTTATGTATGACCTCACGATGAAGTCATTGCCTTATTTTTATATTCATTTTTGAATATTTAATTTTTCCCCATAGCTTTATACACGTTTTCCTACCTAACACAAGTGAACAAGTAGTCTTTAACTTTGGCGCAAGATTACTATGACACCGAAAGAGAAATCGAGTACTTTACGCTCTGTTATTTTATTTGAAATATGCTTAAGAGTCGGAATATGAAGTAATATTTAATTAAAATTGTTCAGTTTAAGTGCAAATCACGTGACATGAACTTAAATGAGCCGAGTTTCCGCAAATGAGTTTTTTGCCCCAGACTTTGTACACGTTTTCAAGGTACAATTTTAAAACCTTTCCGATGTTTGACGGTTATCAAAGTGACAGCCAACAAAGACCGTGATACAAAAACTATTGTAAGTAAAGGACGTTATGATGACGTCATCAAGTGATATTTTTTTTTTAATTGATTTTTCAATATTTTTTTCGGCCTATTCACTTTGTACACGTTTTTGAGGCACAGTTTTGGTCACTTGGCAATCTTTAATCATTATCAAACTTACACCAAATGACGACCCACATGCAAAGTATTTTCCAAATTGATGACGTCATCATGACGTCATTATATGATTTGGTATGCATTTTTAAATCTTTAATTTTCCCCATAAACTTTGTACATAGATTTCAAGTTGCAATATCTTCAGCTAGCAGACCTGAATCGGTCTAAAAGTTACACCAAGCACAGATGATCAGGCAACTATTCTACCAAAGTAGTGATGTCCTTATGAAGTCATCATGTAAATTATTTTGAAATTTTCAATCTTTATTTTTTCCCATAGCTTTTCTTAGACAGATTTGAAACGGCTTCATTAACTAAACTACGTGCCCGACCGGGTTGAAACCTTGCATGTATTCACAAAGGGATGTGTTTGAGATGAAAATTGGCATGGTGTGTTGACAATGTCACGTGACATTGAAAGGGTGCTCTTTAAAGCATTATATTTCCTAAACAGAGTCCCAATTGCTTTGAAACCTTGCGTGTATCTTATACATGCTCCACCACACTTTTATTCCCTTATTATTAAAATCAATATATCTTCTAAACTACATGTCAAATTCGGCTGAAACCTTTTATCTATTGTATCTATAAATGCATATGTTTTAGTCAAAAACTCACACGATTTGCAGATGACATCATCATATGATCAGGCACATGAACATCATCACGATATCACATTGAGGCACTATTTTCGTATCTTAGTAGTCGTTGATTGCCGTCAAACTTGCAACATGTACTAATTATAAAACAAAGTTAATTCTGAATTATTTACATAATGATGACTTCATCAAGTGATTTATCATTAAATTTTGAATAAATTTTGAATATATAAATATTGACCTCGTGTGGGTCAAATCACGTAACCCTTCCTTCCGGTCGAACCCGGAAGTGGCCTTATTGTTTAAAAGTGGTAATAGGTATCGAGTTGTTTTCAACGGTGTTAGCCTGCTGGGGTATAGCATTTTTCACATTATCTACTGATGACGTCACTTAATTGTCGAGCGCCCTCTAGCGACAGGTTAAAATTTCCGAAAAATGAATTTTGAATGGATGTCTGTGGCGAAGTTTGTCCGAATCGCCTGAAAATTGATGTACATGACCATCTTTACTCAGTCAACACATGTGAGAAGTTTAGGGCTGATGACGTCATCGGACGGGAAGTTTCAATAAAAACTTTTTGATTCTTCAAAATTCGGTAAAAAATCAACCATAAGCGATATAAGCGTGAATTGTGCACGAGATGACAGCTAAAACATTGGAGTCAGCTGCATGAAGTGCATAACTGGCGTGCTTTTTACACACGTGAAGCGCCGCCGACAAAAACCCCCTAAAATATAAATTGCCAACTCGAAAACCATTAGCATGCTGTGCATATGCTACTGTGTGTGTGTGGACGCCCAATATCTGCCTGCAACATAGACGGCACACAGTGCGTAGAGTATTATACTCGGGACTTGGCAAAATGCCGACCACGTGCTGCCAAGAGCGGATCGCATTCTATGGAACGCCAAAAGGGACAGGTGTTTAAGATATCTAATCTGTGCCTTTTCCGCGATAAGTAATATGTTTTGCATTGTATATTGTATTGTACATGTCATATTGGGTTGAAACCTTGCAAGCAATTAGGAAGGGAAGGTTTACAAACGGAAATTGACCTCAGGTGATGACAATACGCCAGAGTATACATTGGGCCTTCACTTCATCTTGTGTGGGTCAAATCACGTGACTCTTCCTTCAAGTGGAAACGGGAAGTAGGCTTATTGTTTAAAGTGGTAATAGGTATTAATTTTTTTCTATGGAATTAGTCTGTCGGTATTAGTGCTGGGTTGAAACCTTGCTATATCTCCTGAAGTATATGTCCAATTGGGTTCAAACCTTGCAGATATCTTGAAAAGCAACTGCTTTAGACGAATATTTACCTCATGTGAAAATGACCTCGTTAAGTGACAAATCACGTGATATTAAAGGTGCATACTTTAAAGTACTACATCTCCAGATGTATACGTTCAATTGGTTTCAAACCTTGCAGATATCTTGGAAAGGAAGTGCTTTAGGCAAACATTGACCTCATCTGATGATGACAAATCATTAAGTGACAAATCGCGTGATATTAAAGGTGCATCCCTGAAAGTACTATAAGTCTTATAGATGAAATTGACCTTATGTAATAATGACGTCATCAGATAACCATGTCATGTGACATTATGGGGGCACTCTCCCAGGCGCTATGTCTCTTGAAGTACATGTATGACTGGGTTCGAAACTTGAACCTTTCTGGGCATGCTCAAATCATTTCACCAAAAGGTTTATGCTATAGCTGAATTGGTCAAATTTCAAAAGGCGAAAAAGCCCCCTGTTCTGTTGGCAAACAGACAGATAAGCTCTCGTTTTTTCTTCTTTTTCTTCTTGTGCCCATACCTTTGTACACAGTTTTTCTTCGCGGCACTTTAGTCCCTTTGCAAGAGTCAATCTTCATCAAAGTTGCCTTAAGCAAAGACCCTATTGCATAGATGTGCTCCGAAGCATGACGTCATGATGACGCCATCAACTTATTTATTATTGATTTTTAAATATTTATTAGAGCCCATTCACTTTGTACACGTTTTTGATTTCAGTACCTTAGTAATCCTTGATCGTCGTCAAAGTTACAGCAAGCACTGACTATGAAACGAAGATAATACTGAAATATTGACGTCATGATGACGTCATCTAGTGATTTATTATTAAATACTGAATACTGAAATATTCCGTTAAATTTATAACGGTCACGTGATATGACCCACACGAGATGAATTCAAGACCACAATTTATCCTGCCAGTTGCTGCAATCAGAATGTTGCGGGAGGCCACAGTTGATTTTATATGGATTTTTATAAATTTATGGATATGGATTTTTAATAAATCACTTGATGACGTCATTGTAACGTCATAATTCGGCATACATCTATGCAATAATGACTATGTCTATGCCAACTTTGAATGCTGTGCGACAAAGATTAATGGTTTTCACCATTTTTACCTGCACAGGAAACACGTGTGCAAAGTCTATGGGCTTTGGGCCCAAAGAGAAGAAGAACCCCCCCCCAAAAAAAATCTGAAGATTCCAAAGACTTTTTGAAATTTAAATCCTGAAGATTCCAGAGGCTTTTTCGCAAAATTGCGAAAATAAAAGGAATCTTGCCAATAAAAGGAATCTTTACAAAAAGAATGCCTTTTTCGCAAACTGCGAAAAATCCAAAAATACTAACAAAAACAATACTGCTTCAGCAGTGAAGCCGAAGCAGCTAACAATGATACCATATTCTAATACTGGCCGAGTATAACCCATATAGATAGTAATGAGGTCTGTCACCGGTAAATCAAAACACTTAAGACATCTTAGCTTATATAATTTACAATTGTATTTCTTGATCATTTCATTATTACATGTGCATCCCACTTTAAGTCACATTGGACTATAATTCCAAGGATCCTAGTAGTATTGATTGATTGATCAAATCCAATTGAAATTGGTTATGATAAACATGGTTGTTTTGAAAAGGAAACTGTCGTTTTAAAGCATTTGTTTCTGTTTAACCTCATATCATTGGTATTAGACCAATCCCAAAAATCCTTGAATACATCTTGAATAACAGACGGTCGCGTGGGACTCCAACAATCGACCAAGGTTAAGTCATCTACATTCTTGATGACAGAAATCGATGAATCGGTACATACATCATTAATCATTATTGAAAACAGGATAGGCCTTAGTTAAGTTGCGTACCCTGAGCTACCCCAGCATTAACTGTACTCCATTCAGATCTGGTCCCGAAATATTTAATACACTGAGAAAAAATCAAAATCCAACTAATAATAGTAGGCCTTACACTGAATTGAAATAATTTATGACCTATAATATTATGGTCTATGCGATCAAACGCCTTTGAGAAATATGTTAAGACCACTGTAGACGTTGCCTTAGGATTTTCTGCATTTGCATAAATTTCATGAAGTAAGCCAATAAGGTAATGTGAAATAGACAATCCGCGGCGATTCCCATATTGGTTTGGGTCTATATTCATTTCTGAGTCTTCCAAAAGCCACTTCGAAATAAATGATTCCGCAGTTTTTGCAAAGTGGCTAGTCAGCGCGATAGGTCTTAAGTTCTCTAAGGTTACAGGATGCGACCTAGGGATTGGCACAATCTCAGAACATAACCACCGATTTAGCACTCGAGCACTTCTAAATGAGGTATTCAAAATATGAGTTAACGGATAGCACAACTCATACGCGAACTCACGTATAATGCGCACTGATAAATCATCAGAGACACCGGCCTTACCTAGTTTAAGTGATCTAAATTCACGATACATATAATCATCCTGATTCATTGGAAGGAACGCTGGTAAGGTACGCCAGTCAAGGTAAGGTAAATCTGAAGCCAACAATATTCATTAATCCTATCGGCAACCAAACGAAAATGATGTTGGGTGTCCTCAAATTCCATACCAGGGATCGCGATCGGGTTAGGACCTTGCTCACGACTAGTCAATATTTTAATCTGATTATACCATGCTCTGCAATTGGTCGTTTTAAAATTACAAACCCGGGTATTATAGTATGTCACCTTAGCCTTAGCAATACTACATATTGTGTTATTTCGAAGATGACGCCATAAAACAAGATTCCATTACTGAAAGCTCGTTGTCTCTGGCGTATACAAGCTTTAATCTGGGAGGAAATCCAAGGTTTATCAGTTCTATGCAGGTGGATGGCTTTCGTTGGCAAGTAAGTATTAAGTTTTTCCTTGACTGAATTAAGTAACATGCTACACTGCGCAGAAGATCATCCAATTGAAAACACTTGTGCCATGTGTGATGGGTTATCCAGTTTCCAAATTGTCTCAACCCTCTTCCCTTGAAAGGGCGGAAAGTTTTGTTTGTAACATTACATTGAGTACAATGGATATCCTGATATCGCAGATGTGGTCGCTCGTACCGAGTGGAGCATGGACGTCAACATCGGTATACAAATTTGCATAATTAGTTATGATCTTATCCAATATGTTACCATCCCTAGTAGGGCAATTAACAACTTGTGCAAAACCATTATGATCCAGAATTGACTGAATATTTAAATCGTTGAAATCTCCCGCTATAGAAATACCAGCATCCAGATATTGCAACAAAAGAGACTCAATAGTAAAAGCAATGTGATCGATATATTCTTGTGCATTATTTTTCCGAAAAGGATAGTACACAATACAGACTATCAAATGAAACATGAAACTTGGCGAGGCAGTCGGGGTGGTTTCATTATTGACCATAGGGTCTCCACTCCATTAGGAATCAGTACTGACAACAATTTGGTTTGAAAAAGATGTTTAACGTACAACGCCACTCCACCACCTGAGTGACCATCACACCTTGGCCTCGATAACATAGAAAAGTTTTGTAAGGTATACAATTGATTTGGGATATCAGGAGACAGCCAAGTTTCAGTTTCCTATAACATCAACATTGTTAGTGTCCACATAAATTTTGAGTTCATCAAAATCAGCGGTCAATGAACTTATATTTGACAATAGGAATCTAGGCAAATCATATTGTCTTGAGTCAACTTTACGATCAGATCTTCTCAGCTGAGTTAAATACACTGTACTCACGACCACGAAGGTTGACCGTTCTTTCAAATCTTGGTCTTACGATAACAGGAATTTGGTGCTTGTCACGGAGGATCCTAGCCTTATCATTCGATAGTTGGTGTATCTGTTTCCTGAGACCAGCTCGCTTACTTTTATGAGTACTGAGTTTTCAATTGATGCCGAGGTTCTTGATATGGCACAATACGCCTGGGGTGACTCTAAATTTATCACACTGTTCCTTAATCTGTAGAGTTGAATAGGAGTATTATAATCTTGTGCCTGTGCGTCTGGACCAGGGTTTGGATCCATTCTTCCTCACAACAAGGGCAAACTACTCATTGGGACATGTCATCGACCCCTGTCATCAACAACCGGAGTTGATGAAGCCCTTTCCTTCTCGATCAACCGCATCCTTCCCTGCTCACATCAATTTCAAGCAATCTTTCTCCTCGGTGACTTCAATCTACAAATACCCTGCTTGGCATCCTCTGATGAACACAATCCTCCATCTCTGAACACTCGCTCAGCTGCTGTTCTCAACATCATTGACTCTCTAAATATGTCTCAACTGGTCTCCTTCCCTACAAGACGAAATCCCAATGGAAATGATGCCATGCTGGACCTCATCTTCTACAATGAACCAAACTGGACTCAGAATATATGCAAAGGACCTGGGTTGGGCAACAGTGACCATGACTCCGTTCACTTCCAGATCGTCACAACATCCAAACACCAATTTCTCCATCGTACCTTTCACCAGTTCCACAAGGCCGACAAACAGGATTTTCAGACCACCCTACAAAGCATTCCATGGCAACTATTCCATGAAGATGACGTGGATGAGACACAGGAAAATTTCACTTCACTCATCCATGCGACAGTGAAGGATGTCGGCCCTATCGCCACCTCCAAAGGACACCGCCGGTCCCCATGGATAACGAACGACATCGTCAAAGCGGCGAGAAAAAAGAACCGTGCGTACAGACGTGCTGTAAATAACAAGAACAATACGAACTTGTGGGACAAATACAAAGAATTACGGTTTTTGGTTAATTAACTCACAAGGAATTCTTATAATGATTATATTCATAGTTTAGCTCTTGACTGTAAAGACAACCCCAAGCGTTTTTGGTCTTTTGTTAACAGCAAGAGAAAACACCAGACGAATGCCACTTTTATTCACAACAACCAAACTCTCTCTGATCCAAGTGCAATTGCTCATGCTTTCAATCTGTCTTTTCAAAGTAACTTTTCTCCACAGCAATCTTCCTACCATCTACCTGACTTGGAGTCCTGCACTACACATCCAGGTATGGATCCTCTCCATAGTTTCTGCGGTACTCAAGGAGATGTCATTAAGGCTGTAGCAAACTTAATCCTTCCAAACCACCTGGCTTGGATGGCATATCTCCAAAAATTCTGAAATTAGCCGGCTTCTCGATTGTTCCTATGTTAACTAGCATATTCAATCTCAGTCTTTCAACAGGTGTCGTTCCCCACAACTGGAAACAAGCGAATGTTGTCCCTTTGTTTAAACATGGCGATAAATCTCTCATGAGTAATTATAGACCTATCGCCCTTACTTCTGTTCTTTGTAAAATGCTTGAAGGTTTTATAAGCAAGACACTACTTGATCATTCTTCCCAGCATCAGATCATCCCAGATTCACAGCATGGATTTCTACCCCAACGTTCTTGTATTACTCAATTAATTTCCCTCTTTGACACGTGGTTTCGAGCGCTTGACATTTCCAATCCTCCTCGCATTGATGCAATCTTTCTTGACTTGTCCAAAGCCTTTTACAAATGTGACCATTAAATCCTTCTTCATAAACTACATCAGTATGGAATTTGCGGTAACACACTTTCATGGATCAGTTATTTCCTTTCCAACAGAGAACAACGAGTCATCTTTTTAGGAGCCAATTCTGACTGGATACCGGTAACTTCAGGAGTCCCCCAAGGCTCAGTCCTTGGTCCTGTATTATTTAATTTCTTTACATCTGACTTAGCTAGCCGTGTAAAATCTTCTCTTCCTCAATATGCTGTATAGAATTGTTAGATGTGAAGATGACATTTCCATTTTACAGAATGACCTCAACGCCGTTTCCAAATGGTGCTCTGATAACCAATTGAAATTCAACGCAACCAAGTGCAAAATTATGCATGTAACCAGCTCAAGAAAGCAAATACCAACCACTATTTTCTTCCAGATTCTAACCAACCTCTTGATGTTGTCCCATCCTACAAATACCTTGGTGTCATCCTCTCTAATGACCTAACCTGGACCAAACATGTAAATTTTGTTCGTGCCAAATGTTGTAGACTTGCTGGCTTCTTACGACGCACTGTAAAATCCAAAAATGCTAAAGTTCTAAATAAGTTATATTGTTCTCTTTGTAGGCCCATCTTAGAATATGCTGCACCGGTTTGGCTACCTCATCAGAAAAACCACATCCAATGCCTTGGGACGATCCAACGTCACTTCACCAAGTCTTGCTTCCCTACAGTATTGCTATTTCCTTTTCCTACGAAAAACGTCTATCCAAACATCATTTGCCTCTCCTCTACAACAAACTTGTACACCTCAGTGCTTTGTTTGTCATTAAGTGTCTTTTCAACAACATTTCTGTTTCCTCACATTTTCTTCCGCAGGCCAACACTAGAAAAACCGACACCCTTCTTGTCAAGCACCAGTACAGTCGAACAAATTGTCTCAAATTCTTTTTGTATGCCCTCTTTCCCAGATTTATCAATTCTCTTCCCTCCGATGTCCGAGAACTCTGCATTAAACTTTCCCCTAAATCCTTCATCAATTCTTTGCATATTATCTTTTCAGTCTGAACCCCATTTCTCATCCTTTCTAGAGTTTCACTCCCAAAGTATTTTCCTCCAGCCCTCACCACCTAGTATTTACCCTATCATTTCTTTGCCTCTTTTTCTTTTTACATTTTTTTCTAATGGCTTAATATTTCCAAAAAATATAGTTTTATTTTTGCCAGCCTTCAGTTATATTATTCGGAATTATATATAAATCTAATTTACATTCTATAGTTTTCTTTTTTGTATTTGTTTAGATATTTTGCTATACTTAGTGCTTTTTTATGTCGCCAGCCTTAAGCTATATTATTTGCATTTAAGTATAAATCTGATTTACATCTTGATAAACTATATCTGTAAATAGTCACATTTCCTATATGTTTTATCTAGTTAGTTAGGAGAGCCCCTCGACAGAAACTTGTTTCTTTGGGTAATCCTGCGGGAACTGATTGGGTATTATGTTTCTGTTATGTCTATTGCAGTTTTTGTTTTCTTGTCTGTAATTTATTGTATGTATTTTCCCGAAAAATGAAATAAATGAAATGAAATGACATCACTACACACAAAAAACCCTGTTTGGAAGGTTGATGTTGAATTCAACTAATATCGGGCTCGTTTTCCACAGTATCCCCGACGTATTAATACTACAGCATCAATACGTGCCGATATCAATTCATGACGATAGAACTGATGGGCATGGCGGCTCGAAAAATGGGGTTCAGCACCGATCATCAGCACCAAGAAGACAACATAGGGGAGTGCATACATAACTGGCTTAGTATTCAGCATTGCAAAGTACCCAGGTGTGACATTCAACAATGGTAGAAGCAACGGGTGTGGCCTTTCAACAATAGCAGAAATAACTCGAAACTTGTCATGCAACGATGAACCAAGGCAATCATGGACGACACACTACGCCAACTCACACACGCACAGTCAAACACATCATTAGTACTGCATCAGTACCTTAGGCCTAATAGTTAAAATACCAGGGCACAGATCTGAATCGTTGATACTGCACTTTCATCAATAGTAAGAACAGAAGAGTCGATTTTTCCGAAGACAGCTAGCAATGTGACATGGCACTCAAACGGAGGATTCAAAAAAAGGACAGTAGAATAAAAAATTATATAAGTTTTAGGGAGTTCATCAAAGCAAGAAGACACCCAAACACAAAAGAGAAACAAGTATACTCACAGTAACAGCTTAATAAAAACTTAACAGAAAAACGTGAGCGACTTAACTGCGTGTCAGCAAGTTAGGCGTCATGTTTGTAGATTTTGCAAACATTTTATGCACTATTAGCTCGATGTCCTTATATTTCAGCTAGTTGCCACTTTAAGTGAACAAAGTTGAGATATAGAGTCATTACGTTCTATTGTCCTATCGACGATATCCAAGGTTGTGATGTTAGCAATACCTTGCCGGATACACATAATAGGCTCATATAAACTCAGACAATTCTGGACAAAAGTGTTGGGACACGTGTCAAAAGCCTTTGCAGGTCTCCCGCTCCCCCGGTCAATGTTGTCATCTCGAGCTGGAGCCCAGAGCGCGTATTGAGACCCAACATTGAGAGGGAGCCATGAGGGGGCAACGAGCTTTGGCCAGGATTGTAAGATTAAGGTTTATGATAATAGGCAAGTCCCCGGACATAATGATGTTCTGCCTAAAAAAGAAGCCTTCAGCTGGGACACCGGCTGGTACACCCGGAAATTCACAGCCTTCTCTGTCTATCAGGTATGTGCATTCTAGTTCGCCGGAAATGACTTTTATCTTGGTTACGCCCGCGCCGATCAGTTCCCCCCGACCCGATTGCAACTCCTCATCCCATCATCAATTTCCGTATGCGTACAGACAAGGCCAGAAATACCCGAACATCAACGATGCTATCCGAATGTGGATGGGACATCGAGTTCGCAATATTTTGGCTATTTTTGGAAACTGGAGAAATTCGTCCAGTTTTGATCACATGGACTTTGGGTGATACTCGACCCAAATCTAGTTGGAATCATAGGGTCTGGTATCTGGACTAGCTGCGCCCATGCGTACACACTATCGCTGTTAGAGGGCACTATCTCCAGACCAACTGATATCCTCCACGAACCACAGACAGATAAATGCGTTTACATGTCTGTGCACGAACCCAAGTAAATATGGCGCCCTTTGCCAGCATCGATCCATTTGGGCGAAAAGCAATGCGACTTAAGAACTTGGGAACCAAGACGTTCGTGTGGTACAAGCATTACTAAAAGGCCTAAGCATTAGCCTAAAACACTGTTTCTAACGCAGACGTTATTACAAATATGTCATTTATTTGCACAATTAAACTTGAACTTCCAACGCTGGACATAACCGTCACTGCTGAAAAGACCAAAGGGTCAACTTACATGTATGCTATACCTTGTCCCGTTGCAATAGTTATCCATAAAAGCAAACTACAGCCTAATTTTGCAATGAAGCGTCAAGGATGTAAAAAAAACCATGAGACACATAGACTGGCAAGGTACAGATTGACATTTCTAATGTCCAATTCATGCTGTAAAAACTGCTAACTTTGCGTAAGCACACTGCAGTTATAATTATCTGCATACGCAGTCGCGGGCGTATAAATTGGATTGCAATTTCGTGCCTGTCCCCATTCCCAAAAGTGTGTAAAAGAAAAAAGATACAATTATAAACGCGCAAAGCATTTTCGGTTACTTTCTGTACGGATTTTTTGCATGTTAATTCAACACGCTGTTTAATGAGCAAGCTGGTGTTCGTTGATCCTTGTTATTATTTAAGAATTCTATCAATGACAGTTTACAAAAACCACATCATGCCTACCGTCAATATTGTCGTGCACGACCAAATTCACGAATCGCTCTCTGGTCGCCAACATTGCCGTCAATATTCACGACTCACTCTTCAGTCGCGAGTATTGACGTCAATATTTGCGACAAAATTCACGACTCGTTATATCCCCGGTGGCAATTATTGCAGCAATTTTTTTCCAGCAAGCTGCAGTGGAAATGAAATGTTCACGCGCACGCGCAATAACCTACATTTGTCGGCTTGATCTCAAGTCGTTGTTCGGCTTTGCAGTTTTGGCACACTGCATGGGTCACAATGTTAAAAAGTAAGTGCTGTGTCTGTAGCCGAGTAACCTCTCTCTACCCTGGCTTGCTGGAAAAAAATCGCGGCACAATTTGCGACCGGGGATACAGCGAGTCGTGAGTTTTGATCGTGAATATTGGCGTCAATATTCGCGACTGAAGAGCGGGTCATAAATTTGGTCGCAAATATTGACGTCAATATGGGCAATGTCCCTCCGCGGCCACCATACTTTACCCTTTCCGGCGCCCTACAAACAACAAACCAGCCGGCCAGCTGCCCTAAGCCCACCCGCATCTACTCACCTCGCCAGAATGTTTCTTGCCTAATCAATGCCCACCAGGGAAACAGTTCCGAAAAATGTAATGGGTTTGGCTGAACAGGAAAGAAAAGAACGAAACAAAATACAATAAACACAGAACTGAAATGAATGGCAAAAAAGCTTGTCATTGCAAAAACAAATGAAACAAACAAATAAATAAATAAATCAACTCGATTTTTAGTACTATGGCAATTGGCAAAGAGGCGAATTTATTATTTTCAACATGATGTCCGGGGACGAAACAGAAATTGTCTGATTTTCCTTTAATTATAATATAATACTCTCTCATAGACTAAGCAAGGGCCAAACAAAAGATTGACCAGCAAGGCCAGGAAAAAATCTGTTGCTCCTTTTGTGTAAGGCTGCCCTACGCAAAGCATGTAAACAAACAGACAAACAAGCTCGCTCACTCGCTGACAATATTAGGGTAGTGCAAATAATACTGGACAATCTAATATTGTAGGTGATGAAATCCAATCTTGCTCTTATAAAAATAACACTATAGCTCTCGGTTGCCAACAGTTACTACGACATAAACCATGACAGAATTAATAAATACATGTAAATGGACTATATTAATATAAATATATTAAAATACACAGTAAAAAACACATTATATTCAGTTTACTATCATTAAAAGAAGCGAGAGAAAAGAAAAATGGTTGTGGTCAAAGCAGCTTGAACGGGACAAACGTTTTTAAGATGTTGCACATGACCCGTAATGATGTCCTCTTTAGGGACAAAAACTTAATCCTGTTTCAATAAAATTCTAATCCGAGTGACTATCTTGGCTTTTTTATACAACACTACCCCATGCTGCTCTATTCGCCAACCTCCATCGCTGAATCGATTCGGTGTTCAGTCATCCGTATTAGCGGCTGTATATCAACACTGTAAATGCTCATGTACAGCTTAGGTACGCTCAACCCATCGATGGCCAAAATCTAGATGCCAAGGTTTCACGCAATTATTTGTCGCTATAGTAACCATTCTTCCATTCTGAATTCAATTCAGTTCCAAGAGATCGTGTATGACCCCGGGGATCTGCCTCCGGGGTGATTCTCTATACATTCGCCCGAGTGCGTGTGGACGCAACGTTCCTCCCAAATAAGATTCACGCAGTCATTCTTGCTGCAACTGCATTTCCTACATCATGCACCATTGGAAGCATCGCCAGGAATCATTACCTGAGGTCGGACGGTGGCAACGAGAGCAGTCGCATACGGCTCCACTTTGTATGTTTCTGCTCATTCCCATTCACCACAAGTACGCATCAATGCATCACACAGCAGGATTGCCTCAGAGATACCTGTGCTTTCGACGATAGGATCACCAAGCTGATGTACCCAGCTGAACAAGGCACTGAACACCATCGATACTTCTTCATAATTAATTTGCCCATCGTTTGTTTTTGAGCGAAGGATCTTGTAATTCCTGGGAATATAATCAGGACAGTGTAAACGGACTGGATGTTTGCCTTAGTACATGTCTGCCCCTGCTAAAATCGAAATGTCTGTCAGCTATACACACTTTCAACTGGACAACAGAGGCTCTCCAAACTTATGGAATCTAACCAATACAACTAATTTCCAACAAAAGAACAAATCTGCCACACTAAATCTTCCCATTTTGCTGCTTCTTGTTCTGATTATTTGGACATTCTTCGGTAACGTGTTAGTGCTAATTGCGGTGTATAGAGAAAGAGGGTTGAAATCTATGTCTAATTATGTGATAGCAAGTCTTGCTCTTGCTGACCTGCTACTGGCTGTGCTCGTCATGCCTCTCGGCCTCGTATCTCTGGTAAGTTTAAACACTGTTTTGTCGTTTCACTATTCTTCATTGCAATTCTGATCCTTAAATTTAAAGCATATGTTCTTCCCTTGTTGTGGGCTTGTACGTGCACTATGTTGTGATGAAATGGAGCAAAATCTGTCTGAAGTATCATTTTCTCCCCGTCTTGGAACGATGAACCTGTCAAAGTGCGTGAGATCACGACCCATTGGAGAAATGCAGGAGATATTTTATCCCCCGAAGCAACATACGATAAACTGTCGTGGGGGTACCACAATAGTTTATCATATGTTGCTTTCAGCACGTTTGTATACTTACATTAACAAGGTCAACTCAACTGCATGGGCGCGCGTACACTAAGTGCTGCACACGGTTCTAAATCTGAATATACTATGACTATCTGATCCGTGCATTGGAAATAGAGGGCGACTTGTTTCGTTCAGGTATGCAGTCTTTTAGCATACCGATGCTCCCTTCCTTAAAGTCTCGTCATTTCATACATTTACCACGACACATGGAATCATGGAATCCTTCTGTAGAGATGACTGAATCGCATCGGCTTAAAGCATGATTTTGCGATAGCTGTGTTGTTACAACTTTCACCAACTGTCACAAAGTTGAGAAATGTTATTTAAAAATTCCAAACCGTAGCTTTAACGACTTCGAGCAGCACAAACGGAATGTCGTATTGACTGGGCATTTGTGTAGTTAGTTTTATATACATCAATTATTCTCATATTCATTGTAGTTATTGAGTGGGTGAATTGACATTTCTCATTAAAATCTACACTATAAAATGCGTATTTCCTGGAGTAATTCGATGCATTACGACGCGCGTCCCTATAGTAGATTCAGCCATTTTCGAAGCTTGATTACGGATTATCGATTGGCTAGTCTATTGGCTAGCCAGTTTTCACTGCAGGAGGGGTTTTAATACTAACGTAATACGAATCTTTGAAAATTACTCAACTGGGCACATTATTACGTGTTGTCTCATTCCGATCCAAAGCAAATTTAAGAACCCCTTGTCATTCTCTGTAAATCGTTTAAGTGTAGAGTCAGAAGCTCCAATTAAGCCCCGTATTTGCTCCGGTATGGTCTGTCAATCCTGTGTGGATTTTGGATATAAAAGCATAAAGATGTACGTTAAAACAGACCGGATATACTTTGTAAAATGTGCACTGAAATCCCATGGAGTGTTGAATTGCACTTCTAAAATGTTGAATGTGTTCATTAGCTCTCCACTTCCTGAGAACAGTGACGTCATGACAGCGTATTACACTGCAAAAACGCTGGGCAATTCTTTAATGTGGGTACCAGATGAATTTCTTACGTTTTGGGCAAAAAGAGCATAAAACTGGATAGAAAAATGGTTGTACGAATAACGTTTCTTCAGCCAGTGGGTAAAATGAGACTGGTTTGCCTATATATCTGGAGAGAGTCAACGCAGTTGGGTAATCAGTTTGCCCAACAGCTATAGGCGAATCACTTGATAGGCCTACTCAACGCTACGCCAGAAAAAAATGTCCAGCGTTTTTAAAGCTATTATTTGTTTTCTCAGCCTAATACGGTATATATGACTCATTTGGAACGAACATTAAATTTAATATACGACGCAGACTGTTGCTAGACTTGTGAAAGCACTTAAATATATAGATTTACATGATTACAGCTTTCTAGGAATTTTCTTATGTGCATCGCTGACATGTAATTTGTCAAAATTGAAAAAAACTGTCATGGTGGACTGAAATTGGAGAAAACGAGTTCACCTGCAATTAATTCGTCCAAACCATTATATGCACTAAGTAATGTGTCTGTTTTGCAATGGAATTCACTCGTGAGGATTTTTCTCATTTGATACTGGCGGGGAGCTCTACTCTCAGCGTCCTGATTTGGCCTGGTATGCCAAAGTTGAACGTGCCCAAACAAGAAAAGAACAAAGAAAAGGTTTTTTTTTCATTGAGAATTTAAAAACCAATAAAATTACTTTATGAAGATTTCAATTCCCTTTACGTCATAACCGCAGAAAGTAATTCCATCTCTCTACTGGCATGCCGCGGCACCTGTCGCAAGGCATTAGTTGTGATTATGTGCAATGCACCCCCACAATAAGATAATAATGAAAGTACGAATTGTGCCTCGTCACCACCTGTCTTGACATAAGTCAGTTTATATTTTCCGATTGAGATACGCCGTGATGTTGATCGTGAATGAAATCGTAGGACGATTTCTACACTGAAAAAAAATCGGTTTTTAGGGAATTTCCTGGCAGTTTGGACGCCAGAATTACTCTGTAAAAATAACTGGGTATTGTAAAATTACGCACGTAGAACGGAAGCGTATAAGGGCCACTTGCAATTTTTCCAGTTACTATCTCGCCGCAGCGCCTTGAATCGTTGAATGAGTATCTCGCCGCGGCGAGTTATACGTTCTCGCCGCGGCGTGAAATTGAAATCCCGCCGCTTCAAGTACTTCGGTGATTTTATAAATCTTATTTAGCTTGTCATCATACTCATGTATAATCAGGCTAGAAGTGAAATTGGGTTTCAGGTTGCTTTAAACAAAGTTTGATTCAACCAAGCTTGATTCCCATCACAAAAGAAAACAAAAGAAATCTATTTTGGGAGTATGAATAGCCATATTTGGAAGTGGGGTAGATTACTTTGACTCCTTGGTAGACTGCCTGTTGAAAGGATTACGATGGCTTTTTATTTATACATATACAAATAACCCTATTTACGTATGCACCGCAAGGGGTATCCTGAAAAGGGGGGAAGCCAAAGAAATTAAATTTAGAAATGAAACAGAACATAATTATTTGCTTGAAAAAAAATCGACTCCCCCTCCCGCAATTAAAAGTTACTGTTTTAACTAGATTTTTACCCCCCCCCCGCCCCAAAAAAATTCTGGCGACGCTAATGCATATTTTCAGCCAATCTGCTTTGCCATTTTGGACCAAACCTCGATGTTGATATCATTGTAAGGTTAAATTTGCTATGATTCAGGAGATATTAACAGACAACAAGAAAAATAAAGTGAAGGTGAAGGGAAAACTAACACATTTTTTAATCAACTGTATTGAAATCCCCAGGCTCTTTGAACTCGAATCCATGCGGTCAATCGTCACAAAGCACCCATACAGTGCAGGCACTGGAAAGGCAAATACATAACGTGTTTTTTGTAGAGAACTTAGGCCCGCTTCAAACGTCGACCTTCTGCCGTGTCTAATTCAAATAATGACCAAAAATTTGAATTAGACAGGGCAAAAATTAGACGTTTGAAGCAACTGCCGGATTTCTGCCGAAAGTTCGACAGGTCTTGCCGCTATTAACGGCAGAAGAGCGGCACGGTTTCAAATGTCGAATTTCTGCCATGTCTAATTCAATTCAAACGTCCCAACTCGAAACATCATCAGGGTCATTTTAAAATGCGCATGCGCCCACAACAGCTGTTTTCGTTTTGGCGTTGAAACAAGATGGCGGCGCACCAACACCTGTCTTTTCCGCTACAGTATAATTGTAGTCACCTCTGGATAGTCTGTAAAGACAATTCCTAAGCTGTGCCTTGGAGATATGGGGATTTCTGTTACTGTGTTCCGCTCCAAATCATGTTTTATGTGTGACAGGATGAATTCAAAACACGAAATGCCCTTTTGAATCTTTTCTCAGAGTTTGTATTAAGCATCAACTCTAGCCAACCTGTATCTTGACCAACCGTCGACAAGACCAGGGTCTTGTAACATTTTCCCTGGAAAGGAGGAGTAGCAGGACCAGTGAACATACGATCTGAACTCTCCTTGTTGCAATATTATTGAGTAGTACTGATTGCTGGAAGAAAAAGCGTCTTCCTCTCGCAATGAGAATATGTTACAATATTCTCATGTTTCTCGGTCTGCCATCATGGTTGTAATTTTGCATTAAGGTCAACAGAAAACCGGCGTTTGGAACAACTGCCGAACTTCTGCCGTTTTTATGTTGATCGCAATTAATTGAATTAGACAGGGCAGAAGTTCGACGTTTGAAGCGGACCTTATTGAAAGGAGTTTATTTTAACATCTGGACACGGGTCGCCACTTCCGGCCTGGTGCGCATGACACGTGTGCACTTATAATATATATTTGGAGATTAGAGCACTGAGTTACCTACAGTGCTTTGGGCGTCCAAAGCTGTGAGGTATTTCATGCGCTGCGTTTGTAAAAGTACTGTCTTCGATCTCCATTCTAAATACTATAAATTAATAAATTTCTACTGTTAAAAGTTCAAATGTAACTTTCAAATCTGCTTGCTTCTATTTGGCACTTGAAAATGTAAGAAGGCATTAAAAGCAGCCTACCCCTCCGATCTGAGTGTGAAAATTCACACCACAAAATAAGATTTCTTGTGTATTGGAAAAACAAACTTTGTTGAAAGGTAACATCCCTTTTGTTCCAATTACCAATCTAAACCCAATTCTCACTGCATTTCACCTGAAAGATACATTTGAAAACGGCTCGCTGAATAGGACTTTTGAAACATTCGCTGCGGCGGGATGTCAATTTGACGCTGCAAAATCTTATAACTTGTCGTGGCGATATAGTAACTCCAAAAAATGTGTCTGCAAGTGGCCCTTAAACGCTTCCGTGCACACGTACCGTTAAATTGCAGTACAAAATAACGGCCCCGCTGTTGTAATTTTACATTGATGGTTTATAAAAAATGTGGCGGCCATTCAGTAAATTTTCGTCCATTTGTTTTTAAATATACAACATGTCATTTCTATCTTTACGGTAATGGCCGTATGAAATTGCTGCTTCAGTAACGTAACTTCTCGTTACGTCCTGTAAATTAACAACCCTTATGTTAGTTAAAGAACATAACCAGTTCAGTGTACCCAAGGGTTCAACCTGTCATTTTACACAGTTCTTGGGATGACATTACAAGTTAAAATTACACAAGTAGCCTTTAATATCAGTGTCCTAGTTATGTAATTTCACGTTCAAGTTTAGTAGAATAATAGAAATTACGGTGGTGGAACAACGTGGACTGTCTAACAGAATTGAGAGCGTTTCCCCACTATTTAACACCATTGCATAACAGTTGAGCACCCACTCCAGTAATTTTGTGCAAAAACTGTTATGAAAGTTCTTCAATAGTGCTGGACTTGAATCAGAAAGTCAAATAAAGCTGTATACTAAACGGAAAACAGAAACAACCAATAGACATCAACTCATGCAGAAATCCTCAGTACTCAAGTGTTGTTTCCTTTTATTGAAGTCTTGACAATTTCCTATTGACAAATCTTCAAACACAAATACTCAGCTTTGTAAAGAAAATAACGTACTCTACAATGTTTAATGGCAACATGTTTAAACGCGCTTCAAGAAATACTGAAACGTACGAGAAACTGTAATCTTACAACGAAGAAGCCAGTGCAGCGTATCTCTATGCATGGTGCAGAACCAGTGGCGATCCCGCGGTGTTGCCCTGAAAATTGCCTGGGTTAAATTTTAACCCAAGCGAGGGTGAAAACTGCAACTACCCAATAGTTTAGGTTGCTTCAACCCAATTTGGGTGATTGAAATAAATTTCTGGGTCGTTTTAACCAAAAATGGTTAATATGCAATCATTTTCTGGGTACAAACTGAAACAGAAAGTAATTCTCAACCCAAAGTTGGGTTAACATAGCCCATTTTGGGTAGTTGCAGTTTTCACCCTTTCTTGGCTTAAAATTTAACCAAGGCAATTTTTCAGAGGGGGGGGGGCAGAGGGCAGCTTGCCTCCCTGAGGTTTTTTGTGGGGTTTTTTTGTTGTTGGTTTGTTTGGTTTTTTTACAAAGAAAACATTCATAGGGAAGAGGCACCAAACATCCTAACAAAACAACACAAGCAAATAAAAGCAAGGATGTTGGGATCGTAAGGCTTTTGATATTTTTATCTCCTCCAACATCATGCTGAATGAGCCCGAAGCCGCATTCACTTTTGAATACCCCCCCACACACACACACCAAAAGTTGGATGCGCTGCTGTGCAGAACTTTATATCATCAGTATAATTCAGTAAATGCATTTCATAACTAGCCTTAAGATTCCAATTGTATCCTCAACGTTCATTAAAAAGCAGTGAGTGAGACTGAGACTAGTTAATAAAATTTTACGTATTGCACCATATCTCCAAAATCGGGCAAGATAAGATTAATTTTTCTTCTATTTGCAACTGAGCATGTTTACTATAGTTTTTCCAAGTTATGCTTACATCTAAATGTCATTTTCAACCTTCAATCTCCCTTCTTACGAAGAGTGACCAGAAAGCATAGCAATACCCTGACATTTTATCGGCCTTCACGGGCAAGGAAATGAAGTGTCATCCAACTGACGCAAGAAATCGGAAAATGTGGAGCCTGCTTTTCTAATCAAAGAATTAAAAAGATAAAATTCAGGCTTGTCGTTACGTCACTTTAATGTAAGAGTTTGCACTGTGTTATAAAATAACACACCTGACCCGAGAACAGTACTAATTTAACGTATATACTACAAGTGTATTAAAGGTTGACGCCTTTCTAAAATGTAGCGTTCGAATTTTCAATTTTAGACTCGAAGTGTTTTCTGCATCACGCGTCCAAAAGCATGCACATTCTTCGATTTTGTTTATTCTGATTTTTTTCTTACAACAAAGTACACGTTATCATCATGTTATATTTATGGGCATTGAAATTTTCATTTTCCCTCGTTGTTAGGTAAATTTCTTCTAATTTTAACGACCTGGTACTGTCAAATTAAGATTCTCCGAAGTGCCCAGGATTTTTAAGCTTTGTGGTCTATTCGTTGTTGTTCATAGTCGATCTGTGTGAAACTTTAAATGTTCAATTTAGAATTGATACGGCTCATATGAAAAACTGTTGTGTATCTTTCCTGGACAACAGATGCTCCATAATCAAATTTGAGTTTAAAATTCCTGTTTTTACTTGAGATCGTTATTTGTGCGAGGCTGCCTCATTAAATTCGGCCGAAATGAATGCAGGATGGTCTTCTTGATGTTGCGTAAAAGAAACATTTGTGTTGGTTTTATTTCCATTTCTGTTTATAATTTAGACCATAAGATAGTTAATAATTTAACTTTTAAGAGTTAACCAAAGTATAAACTAAAGCAGTGCTCTTGTTTTAACATGAAACCAAATTTATTCACATCCTTTTTTTCCCTTGAAAAATACACTGTAATAGCTATCCAGTCGTGCTCAGAAGTTTACATGCGCTGAAGTGGAATACAACTGGCTTCTACTTAAGCCTCTGTTCTCCACATAAACCATAATTCCTTCCACATATGATAAACCTTTGACCCACTGTTTTTGTCACGTCATGAGTGAACTTGTGAATGAAGCCATGAATCCAACACGAAAAATTACAGAAACCTTTGATAGAAATAAAGAAAAAAAATGGTTAAAATTATTAAAGGAGTGGGAAAAATGAAAGAGGAAAACAGTATAAAATAAAAGGAATTCAATCGTATTGTGTCCAAAAGTACGTACATTTTTGGGCACGGCTGTATGTAAATACCATGGAAATACGAATCGGGAAGCATTTGCCAAGGATAACCAAACACGTTTTTTTGTTGTTGATGTTGTTGTTGCTTTTTGCGGTTTTTTTCTTTCCCCTCTTGTTCTATACAAATGCGAATAAGGATGAATGCTTGCTAGAGAAATTAAATTGGTTGGGGGCAGGTTGAAATTTGTTTTCTGTCAAAATAAGAATGAAACTTTTTGAAGAACCTCTCCCCGTGCCCGACGAATTTTTATGAACGATACCATTATGTAATTTGAATTAACTTATTCAACGAAAATCGAGATACACTAATTGGTGTTTGAATGCGGATATAAAGGCATCAATTTAAAACGAATTTGAATGGGTCTTGTGTTATTCAGTATAAAATTGGGAAACGTACAGTTGTTGGAAATTTGCGTACCCTGGTGTTCAAAGTATTTGGCTTGAATATTGAAGTAGTTTTTACAATTTGTAGCAACGCAGATTCCATTATTACACTTTACCTTGCACTTGTTTTAATACTCACTCTTTATATAAACCCATTAAATAAAGAGTAAGTATTAAAACAAGTCTACTAATTTTCTCTTCCCATGAAAACCTTCAAAACCTGGACATCTCACAAAGTGATTTTTCACACCTGCATCAACTTCTGGAGATCATCTTTTACAATCTATCCACGATTTTTGTAAGCCAGTCAAATTAATCATCCATGGATCAATTCTGCTTTTGACTCATAATCTGCTTGGTGTAAGCTGGCTAGTGCAGCAGATTTAAAAGCAAATTCAATGGTGCCAACATTAGGTAAGTTTCCATTACGCATGTGTACTCATTCTCTGAGCAGACGCACCCCTCATCGGTCGAAAAGAGCCGTGTTAGTCGGCAGTGTTCGTTTTATTGGTAGCGACAGGGACGCAACGCGTGCATCTCATAGTCGTTCGTGAACCAGCAAATGGAAGTTCCTCCCAAAGAAGCCTCCCTTGCTATGAAAATAGCCCCTGTCTCTATTCCCGCTGGGGCCCGTAAAGCTTGGTGCTGTATTCAGATGACTAGTGTTTATTTGCTGCTGGTACTATATTGCTGTAACAAGTGAGATGTCAAAATTGTACAGAAGGAAATGTCGGTTTAATCCCATTTGATTATTTTCTGAGGGGTTGAAGAATAATATGCAGGGTCCAACGAAAAAAAGAAAAGATACACTCTTTTTGTGATGTGTTTCCTTTTTTTAAATCAGAAGTGTTTTGAAAGCATTTTTCCATGGATAAAATTGGTGCAGATTTTATTAATAATTTCATAAATCCATTGCGCCAAAAATTTACATATTCTGAGTTGACCTAATCGCAGCGATTACATTTTTGAGGGGAGAAGTAGAGGAGAGGCGTACAGTCCCCCAAAGACCTTACCGGCTATGAAGAATGTAGAAGGCAGTATCATGTGATCGGGATGGTTTGCTTTCGGTGGTACTTTGTCACTCCATAAAATTGATGGTACCGTGAAGAAGGATGACTATCTCGAGGTCCAACAGCAAAACCTCCAGATGCCAGCTCCGAAGTCACCTTTGTCGAAATTGGGTCTGCTAAGAGAGCAATGATCAAAAATATTCATCGTGATGTATGACACATGCCCATGAAGCGTTATAGCTATCTTGGCTATTAGTTCCCAGTTTACTTACATCATTTAATGCTAATGTTATTCGTCATCGTATAGTCGGGAACCATGACGGGTCGATGTAGCATCGATACAACAACGCGTTTGCCACCACGCAATATCATAATATCGGACGTCGCAGCAGTCAATTCACTTTGGATGTTCAGAAGTCAAATTTAGAAATACATAGAATGTGAAACCCCGATCTAGTTTTATTCCAATCTGAGTGATGTGAATCTAGAAATAAGTTTAATGGCATTAAGGCCATGTGGTGTAAATTGTAAGAAACAAAACTTTTAATGTTACTGACAGTGAGTGATTTTGATATTCCGTTGTTTGTCTTAACCCCCCCCCCAAAAAAAACATAAAGTCATCCATGCAGGAATCACTGTGGCTGACAGCATTAGGCTTTCATAAGCGTTTATTTAGTCCGTCGAATTACATGCCCTCTTTATGGCAAGCTTTCTCTGTATTATCATTCTTGAGGTGCGTCACATCTCGTCACGTATGTAAAGTTCCTATATGAAATAATCCCTAATTGGTTGACCTTTAGTATGATGCTTATAATCTGTGCCTTCACACAATGGGAAACGATGTGAATTGTATTTTTATGTGTACTATCAGTAATATCAGTCTGTATCTATTCGCTCTTCTTCAGCAAATTTAACAATATGTCTTTATGTTATCTAAAAAGGATAACATAAAGTGCTATTCACCTTATCGCGAAAATTTAAGAATCCCTTACGTAGACACTGCAAAGAAAATTTCAGCCAGAAATCAATCCAATCAGTTGAGACAGAAGATTATCGCCCGATATTCATCTGGTTGCCTGGGCGAGTATATTCCGAAACGCATGTTTCACTGCATTTAATAGGATTCTGTAAACCGTCGGAGTACCCCCAAGGGAAACCAGAAAGACGCACTTTTGATCCTCGGACACAACTTGTATGGACTGGCTCATTCGGCTCGATAACATGACCTCCGGGAGATGCTTCCTGAAATAATATGTGTATGGGTGCGGTGTGGGATTGTGTCCTGTTTACTGTTCATCACAAGCTAGAAAATGTACAAGAACGAAATTGGGTAAATTGCGAAAAATAATAGAGATATTATGTATATTAAAGGCATGCATTGATACTGGTCTTTCTATAAAAATGACCTTGACCTATACACTGCCATTTATTTATTGTCGCCTCGTGCCTGAAACTTAATAATGAGACAAATAGGTATGAGCAATAATATGAAATACAGATCTTCAGGTTTGAAAGTTGTTGGACATATTCGATTTCGAACATCAGCTGACACGGTCCCATTCAACATACCATGTAGGCCGTAGAAATATCAGAATGTTCACCACGTCGCGTATATATATTCACGACTAGTGTGTGAATTCGCGACATCGCAAAATACATTCACACCTGGACATGTCCCTTCAGGGCCACCATAATACTGAAGGGATAGTAAATGAGCTTGGTACTTTTACCTCTCATTTAATTACTATCAAAAACGTTTTTGTAATTTGTAGTAGTTGTTTGGTTGAGATGATCAGCTTCTGCCACGTTTTTGTATCGAAGTAATTCATGCTTAATACGGTATTCTTTGAAGGATCAATTTCATAATAATTTGCAAATTAATATTTAAATTTATGAAACCGGTAAAATTTTAAAAAAAATTACTTTCGTTACCAAAAATAGACAGTTCCTTTCATATGAAGACTGAAGCATGGTAATTAACAGTTATTCAACTGCCCAATATTTTGCTTTGTAAGCTTTTTGTTTCACCTCAAACGCGCAAAACGCTACGCCTATGGGTGCCACGAAATACAGCGCGAATTACTGCTTATCCATCAACATCGGTCTTTTGTGCTAAAGCTTCCGCTTCGGTGGCTCAGTACACACAACTCGAACACATTTTCAGTAAGGTCAGATGAGGTAATGTCACAATCAAATTTACTTGGGGGTAGAAGCAGGTGTCAATTGTACACCTTGCCTCCGGTAAAAGACCTACGACAGTTTCATGAGTTTTGTATTAGATCTCCACCATATTTGTTTTTAGATGTAATGCGGTATTGAAAATAAAGGCTGCAAACCTGACAGCGTTTGGTTTATTCAAACACTACGCTATAATACTTCCAACAGTATACACAGTTGCGGATACAGTAAGTCTAGAGCCAAATAACTTGAGAACAATCTGAAATTTAAGTTAAATGCATCAGTGGTTTATAGCGAGACGCCTATGGAGCTTCAAAAGTGGACAACCCCATTTTCTCATTTTCTGCTGGTAGATTTTCGGGATTTTGGACTTTGCGTATAGCATTTTCAAAAACGCAATTTTCCGCCAGCAGGAATTTGGATTTTACTCAAGCGACTCTCGTGGCGCGTCAAAATTGGACAACTAAAAACTTCAAATTCCCACTGACAAATTACTGTCATGCTCCAAAAGTGGACAATGCCATTTTTTGCTAGTAGATTTTGGGTTTGGGGAATTTGCGTAAAGCAATTTCAAAAACTCACTTTTCTGCTAGCAAAAATTGGGAATTTACTTGAAGAAGTCTTCGTAGTGCGTCAAAGTGGACAACTAAAAACTTCAAATTTCCACTAGAAAATTTTATTTGATGCTCCCAAAGAGGACAACCCCATTTTCTCCTTTTCGCATAGTTTTTTTTTTAGATGTTCGGTTTTTTAAAGTTACACCACCCCTTTTCATAAAACCCAATTTTCTGCTAGCAGGAATTTGGATTTTACTTTGCTGACGGCGGGTTGGTCCAAAAGTGGACAAGTTGAAAACTGAAACGACCGCTGTGCTCCCTACGCTCAGAATGGAACGGTCTTGGGAAGATGGGCATCCAAAATTAACGGTAGAGGGTCCATGGTCTGACGGATGGCGTTACAGCTTGGAAAAATGTGGATGATTCCTATTGAGCGACTTTTAGAAACCGACCGCCGAAAGCCTGACAGTTCTCTTTGGTACCGCAAACTCCCCAGCACCCATGGTATTAGAAAGATAGTGGCGTCCCGTCGGACATTTCCGTTTTAAATAACTGAGCACATGATGATATGTGTCCCCTAAACGATGCTAGCTGTAACAAACCATTTGTCCTTTTCCGGTAGTATATTTGAATTTGTTGTGGAATGAAAAAAGCTCTGAATTGCAAAACGTCGTGTTAAGAGAAGAAGCTAAATCCTGTTAAGTCAAGTGAACCACGAGTTTCAAAAAGGGGAAAAATAGAGAAAGTAAAATGGGAAACATTAAAATGCAACTTGAACTTGCTGAACTAATGTTGACACCCCACAAATTCCAAAACACATATTCAGCCAATAATTCCAATCACAAAAACAGATAACCATGACGAAAATAAATCTTTCAGCCAGTACACCAGTCGGTCACTGATATGACATCAAAAATTTAATTTAATATTTATCACACAAATCTTTGTTCAAGTCATCAATACAAGTGGGCAGTTATAGTGGAGGCCTGCATCATTGTAATGTGAAGACAAATTATTCTAAGTGACAATATGAAGAGTTATTAACGCAATGAAAGCACAAACTTTCAAGTGACGTCCCAGAGCAATCATCAACAAATCTTATATCTGGATATTAAAAAAAAAATGGTTGTTGCACTTTTGGCACTCGGAGTAAATTCCACTATGCTAAGTTCATAATTTTCGTCAATCCTGGACATATTGTTTTCAATAATTTCCTTTAAAATAATACTCCCCTCCGATAAATCCCATAAAATTCACATCCTTGACGTGAAGAAGGTCCGATCTTTTTCGCAAAATCGGCTAAATGGAAATACAAGTTGCAGGAAAAAGCAGTAAGGGAATGTCCAAATGACACCTGATGCCCGTCAACAGACGGCTCCGAACCTTTGCAGTACTAGTACAAAGGACAATCACTCTGACAGCCACTTTGCAACTTTCGTCGACAGTATTATTATTTTTTTTTAGGGTCGGGTGATGCCAATCTTCCCAAGACCGTTCCATTTCAACGTAGGGAGAAAAGTGTCTTTCAAGTTTTTAATTTGTCCACCTTTGGACCACCTTGCAGTCGTCAAAGTAAAATCCAAATTTCTGCTAGCAAAAAATTGGGTTTTCTGAAAAGGGATGGTGCAACTTCAAAAAAACCCAAAAATTTTCTGGCAGAAAATGAGAAAAAGGGGTTGTCCTCTTTGGGAGCATCAAGTAAAATTTACTAGTGGAAATTTGAAGTTTTTAGTTGTCCACTTTTGACGCGCTACGAAGACTTCTTACAGTAAATCCCAATTTTTGCTAGCAGAAAATTGAGTTTTTGAAAATGCTTTACACAAATTCCCCAAACCCTAAAATCTACTGGTAAAAAATGAGAAAATGGGGTTGTCCACCTTAGGAGCATGACATTAATTTTGCCAGTGGGAGTGTGAAGTTTTTAGTTGTCCACTTTTTACGCGCCACGAGAGTTGTTAAAGTAAAATCCAAATTTCTCCTAGTGGAATATTGCGTATTTTATTATATTTTAGGCAACGTCCAAAATCCCGAAAATCTACCACCAGAAAATGAGAAAATGGGGTTGTCCACTTTTGACGCTCCGTAGACGCCACGTTCATGAAGGGCAACCTTCTTGTTACCAATTGTAGGGTTGTTTATTTGGAAAGCATTCACGTGTTTCAAGTTTGGCTGTGTTTCTGATACATTTTTAGCAAAAAAAAAACTAAAATAAGGTCTTAGGAATTAAATAGGACTAATTAATTCCTTAAATATGCTCTGATGGTAGAGTTTAATTTTTCCCCCACGGACCTTAAATGCTCACCCCCCCCCCTAGCAGGTTGAGCCCTCGGCAAGTCTCACTCTCAGTTCCCCTCTATCAACTGTTTCTACCGTGATCTGCCCTCAAAACCTCGGAAAATATTCTACAATGTTACAAAAATACGGGCGATTCACAATAGTGCGTTTCCAAGAAATCTGTCGACCCTTTCCAAACGCGCGTTGGAGGAGGAGGAGGAGGGGGGTTAGATTTGACGTTGAAAACTGTTTATTTATGCACATCGAATGCCCTCTTCACTGTAACGATTTTTACATATTTGGTCTTGTCTTGTTCATAAGTCTGCTTCTCTGATTTTGCCCAAATCTCAAAAGCATTTAGGCCGTTTCTCTGTCGGCTGTAACGCCATTATAATGTGGCCTCCAATAATCGAGGTAGCCATCAATACAGGGTGCCCCCAAGAAAAATAGAAACACAAAAGTAATATTTCTTTGCGCCAAAAGTAAATTTCAGAAATTGTTCTTGATACCAAATTGAAGCTTACGATGTTTACTCTTCAAAACATAAGGTTTCATTTAAATTTGACCATGCATTGCGAAGATAATCTTGATTACATAAGTCGAGTACCTCTGTAAAATAGATTTACCACAGCAATCAAATATAAGCCCTTTAACACATGGAATCATTGGAAAAGCCGGTAATTGAGGTTCCTGAACTAAGAGGGTTCTGCTATTTTAGACCCTATTTTCCACTATCAAACAAAAAACATCCGGAAATAGTTTAAAGCGGCTACAGGAGTAAGATTAATACCTTCAGGTAAATTGCACAGGTTCAGCTGAAGTTGCTTCCTCTCAAACAAACTTATCAAACTCTGAAACTGAACAGGTTGCTTTCTTAAATAAGTATCAGTTTTACCAAGTTTAGAGCTAGAGAGAAATTTGATAGTATTAAGGGACCTGTACAGTTTGTAATGGAGGATAAGCCACTGGGTGTCAGCTAACGTCTTTTATATTTGTGATATTTTAGGCTCCTACCACTTAACTGTTTAAATGACAAATTTAACGTTCCTTTCAAGCCATACTTGTAACAGAGAATAGGAATGTGAACTGCCCCTTTTTCCACTTCAATTTTGAAGCTCTTTTACGGGAGAACAGAGATTCCAATAGATTATACCAGACTTTTACTTCTTCGGAGAAAGTAGCAAGGAAATATGTAGAGAAGTAGAAAAACAAAGTACATATTTATAATGATTTACGCCAGTGGTCATTAGTTTTCGACGTATCTTTTACACGTACAACAGACACAAAGTTAAGATGGTTTCAATTTCGTCTAATTCGTTTCTTTAAACGCGTTTCTTTACAAGATTGACAAAGGTTGATTCAATACTTGTACCTTTTGTAAAACTGAGGAAGAAACATTGATTACATCCACTCATGTAGGCCTAAATGTGAACTGACGAAAGAGAAATAAATAAGTTACTGCAATATATTGGGGGGGGGGAAATGAAACAAGCAAAAACCAGAATGCTGATATTTGGTTGGCTTCTTTCTAATCGCATAACGATGACCTTGGGATTCTCGATTTACGGCTCCGCTCAAAATCTGCTTTTAGGGCCTTATTGCTGACAAAGATGAATAAGTTACAGGGTTTAATAGATTAATGCTCGTATGTTTACTTGGTACCTCTATAATTTCTATGCAAAATGTGGCCGTATCTCAAAACAAGCTCTTCTTACCCACAGCTTTCCGCAAAATGTGTATTCATTATTATAGGTCGCTGTATGACTTGGCGGGTAGGTTATTGCAGCCGCGTGCGACAGTTCGTGGTGTTCGCTTGTGCAAGTGTAGCGCACAATGCGCAGAGATGAACGGACACACCTAAGTAGAATGCCCATGTAGTTTGACTGCAGCAGCTTGGCCTAGCGCTTTCAGCGATGTCAGCTGTCCGCCGGCCCAAGGTAATATTATACAACTACTTCCTACGGTATAATTGTTTCAGTACACCTCATAAAATTATCCACAAAACAATATCGACAACATATCATATTCAAGATCAACAAATAGTTTGTTTCTGAGCTGTAGAGTTTTGCATGTCCTGCAAGAACTACAACAGACGGTCATGCTCTTTAGCGTCAACAAGCGTCAACGAGCGTCAACAAGTTGTTGAAGCATATTTATGTTTATTTACAATATTAATTCGGGTCTTACATGTCATATCTATCTGAAATGATATTTGAGTGTGAATATTTGAGTGACAAAGTCGGGCCTGCTGGTGCAGCCCGACCGGCTGCCATCTTGCTTTCGCGTGGACGCGTCGAGGGCAGAGAAAAGAAAGATGGCGGCCCCTACACATCGGGATCAAATTTTGATTTCCTGCGAAAACCTAGAAGCATATTCAGTGTTTCTCTATCACGGTGGAAGGTGTTAGAGTATCTTGAATATGATAAAAGCAGTTTAAAATCGTTAGAGGGTATTTTCAAGGGTGTCAGGTCAACTCCCTCCCTGACCGACTCACCCCTAACCGACTCGCCCCTTTCCAACTCGACCCTTCGTAAACACGCCCCCTGACCGACTCGCCACTTACCAACTCGTCTCCTGGCCGACTCGCCCCCTGACTGACTCGCCCACCGGCCAACTCGCCCCCCTGACCGACTCGCCCCTAGGAACGTCAAGCAAATATGGCCGGCCCAATGTGTTTTTTTGAAAAATGGTTCTAACCAACGACGCGACACGAACGACCCACGGACGTGAGGATATTTGGACATCACCACTAATCACTTACAAGTAGGCTAATCTTGTTGTAGTGACCCGATATCCAGTTCTGTTGTAGCCAGTTCAGACAAGCGCTGGCAGAGTCGACCCAAAATGTTTAAATTTATTTTTCGTAATATTTTTGGGAGTGATTTTAACTCGTGATATTCGTATTTTTCTTCCTTGTAGTTGAGAAGACATTCCAATCTTGTCAATTTCCTTTTGGTGTTTCCCTATCTAGCTATACCTGACTACAATAATTATAACTTACTCCTTTGTCATAAATCACGTCTCCTTAACACTTCCATAGGTTTGCGTCGCCGGACATTATGCAATTATGTACCTTTTTTATCCGAAATAGTCCGCAAAGTTAATTAACATGGTAGAGTGTGGGTGTTGTGGCGCACAAAATCCCATATTGTTACCCCCCAAATTCCACAGAAAGGGAATATCCACCAAGCTTTAAACAGTTTAACTATCATAATTCTCAACTTTCAGTGCCCGCTGCAAACCCCAGAACCTATTTTTAAGGGCGGCAATCACCGATTCCATCTCTGACTGATTGTGTTTTTTATTAAATGGTGAATGGGCAGGCCATACGTGCTTGGATAACTTAGGGCGCGAGTTGGCCAGGGGGCGAGTCGGTCAGGGGGCAAGTAGGTCAGGGGCGAGTTGGCTAGGGGGGGGCAAGTTGGTAAGGGGCGAGTCGGCTAGGGGGCGAGTCGGTCAGGGGGCAAGTCGGTCAGGGGCGAGTCGGCCAGGGGGCGAGTTGACCTACAATCTTTTCAAGTTGTTGACGCTTTGTTGACGTTACTTGTGTGTGTTGACGCTTGTTGACGGCTTGTTGACACTAAATAGCATGACGGAAACAAGACTTGTTCCGTTAAGACCCCATGCTACAGACTACACGTTTGTGAGGCTGGTTCAAAAGGAAATTTGATGCTGCCAGAAAAAAAATACCGCACGGCAACGAGCTGAATACTCACCGGGATGACGTAACCTGCGCGCGTATCAGCTCTACTTCCCGGACACGCAGAGAAATCGGCCTATGACGCACTACAGTTTGCTTGTGAAAAATATTGATGAGGTGTAGTAGTAATGCAAATCCGAGGAAACGCCGTTCCTACGGGGCCATCACATTCACGGGCATGCCTCGAGCAGAGGAATTTAACGCGTGTGTATCACCTGCTTGCGAACAGGAAGGCCCCACGGTAATTTCGTTGGCGCCGGATTTGTTTATAGAGTACCGGTGTATACACACACACATAACACGTAGACCACTCGTGTTGTAAGTATAAACGTGATTTTGAAAAGCGTGGGCAAGCAATGGGCGAAGCCGTGGATGGCAGCGCGTCCAGAGCGAATTGCGCGTGACGCACTGGAAATGCAAGTGTTCACGTGTGCTCTCAAAATACGTTCACTCTTTTCCTCTTCGATTCTGCTATCTCTTCTTTTAAAACGTTGCAACAGCATTGTTTCGAATCTGCATGGACCACATGAACACTGTCGGTAGCGTAGGCGAGCTGCTGGTAACCATAACCTGGAGCGTTGACGATCGATCAAAACCATTTGCCCGATACTCCAGCACGCTTTTCTCGAAACTAAGTGAAGTTTTCAGTGGTCTGAGGTTGGAAAGTAACAATTCCTTGTCTTTAAGTTTGACACGCATGTCAAACCATACTAGTGCAGAAACGGCGATAGTGACGCGCGCATGGAGATTTGTATTGTTACGTCATAAATTTAAGCAACTTTGTCAACCAGTGGTAGCAACGCGCATGCGCCTGCTTTATTTGCATATTTCATTGGAAAGGTCCATTTGCCCACGCTTTTGGATTTAGTCGGGTGCTGTCTCGGCTACGGTCCCCCGCCGTTGTTTTGAATAGCAGCTGTCCATCAGTGGGTTTATATGTCTGTGGTCTTTTGGTACTCCCCGTATAGGCACGCAAGTTTATGCATGTTTGACGCGTAGCATGCTGATTACGCGCAACGATTTTAGTCTAGAATGTGTGGTCTTCGCTTCCTGGTTCAAAATGACCCCATTTGAACCAAGAAGTTCCGTACAAACGAATGGAGCACGCAGGAGTGTTGGTTCACGCGCTGGTTCTTGGGGTGCAAACCAGTAAATAAGCTGCCATAGATAACATTGATAACTATCCGAACTTCAAAAAATCCAAAAAATTCTGACACGTTTCTCAGGTTTGAAGACATATATGAATTAATTACATATGTAATTAATTTCAATTGTCAGTGGCTTAACCAATGAGTTTAAAAGATATTTCTCTCCAGAAATAATCCCCCTCAAAACAGTCACGAGGCCCACCGCCATTTTGAAAATTGATGCCTACACTTCATTGCAACAAAAAGCGATTTGTAGGACCCTGTTTTGTCCGATAAGACTATTTCAGAAATACAAGCTGGCAGTCCTGCTGGTAGATTCCACGCCCTTCTTTACAAATCACGCAGTCCACCTGCCACAAAATGCTCTGCTAGCGAGAATTTGAATGGCTTCAAATAATGCAATAATTTTGGACCCGTTGTATGACCTGCAACCCTGTGGCCAATGTCTTTCAAGTTTTCCACACAATTGTGCGCATTCCTTATTCACTTCGGTACTCTGTAGCTTTAAAGAGGCCTTGGTGTGAAAAGGTCTACCCAGTTTAGAATAGATGAGTACGTACCATTATTTTGTTCACTCAAGCTGTTTCGGCAACCGAAATCTCCGAACAGGTTAAAAGAAAACTAGAGGTTTTGTCATTTTCTTTTTTCTTTCTTAAGAAAAGGGCATTCTTAAATTTGAGATACTACCAAATTTTGATTTCTCACTTCTTACATAAACATCTATCCCAGAGTTTCCAAAGTTTCTCATAATATTTTTGGTGACCTCATTATGACGAAATATTGATAGCCTTTCAGACATTAGGAGATATAACGAATTAACGTTTGCACCCTTTACATCATGTCACATTGTCTATAACACTTTCCATTCTACCTAGCTACGAAATTCCAGCCCAATCCGACAATCTGACATGTAGTTCACGAGATAAAGTCTGTAAAGAGGGTTCATATCTTTTGTATCAGGGTCTTTGTTCGATGTAACTTGGATGACAACTCAAGATCGCTAAATTACTAAAATTATGCCTTGAAAATAGTCAAACGGCTAAAACACATGAAAAAATGGTCCTTTCAACTCATGTCATGTGACCCCTGATGATGTCATTATGACGATTTTGTTGTGGGATCCTCTCTACGTGGTGGACTACGAGTGCACAAATATAAAATTAACTAGACTGACAAGAGTCCCGAAGTCTGGCTGTTGAAATACATGTTCAAAACCTATGGGCAGAAATTAAATTTTTAAAAATCAATGAAAAACTCTGGTGACAATTGAAGATTGCTAATGTACAAAGTTAATGGGCTAAAAACGCTGCAGAAAACTGCTCCTTTAAGCTCATGTTACGTGATTTGCGTTTAAATTGAAAACATTTTCTGAAATATTACTTGATATTTTGAGGGTATTATTTGTAATCGAAATAAAGGGAAAATTTAGTCTGATTTCTCTTTAATTCTGGTAGTAATTCTCGGTCGAAGTTGAGGACTACTCACTCATTAAGCTCCTTAATAGTGTGTTGTAGAAGACATGTACAAAACCTATGGAGGACAAAGGCAGATTTAATCTCATGTCACGTGACTCCTGATGATGTCATTATGACGACTGTGTCCAAGGACCCTCTCTACATGATTGACTACGAGTGTGCACAGATATTGAATCTGTCCGATTGACCAGTCTCGAAGACTGGCTGTGTAAAATGTGTACAAAATATATGGGGAAAATTAAACATTCAAAAATCAATAAAAAATGAGGTGATGACGTCATCGCGACTCCATAATCTCGGCATCATTATTGCATAAAGGTCTTTGTTCGCTGTTACTTTGATGACTATTAAGAATCGCCAAGTTTCAAAAATGGTGGCATGAAAATGTGTACAAAGTAAATGGGATAAAAATCCCAATGCAGAAAAACTACACTTTCAAGTCACATGATTTGCGTTTGAACTGAAACATTTTTATGAAATATTACTTGACATTGTGACTTTTGAGTATATTTCAAATTAAACGAAGAGGGAGAACACACCGTTTATATTTCGTTCTTATAGTAATCCTCAGCCGAAGTCTGGAGTTGGACTACTCACTAATTCATATCAATAAACGTGTACGAGTACGAAAACGAGTACAAAATCTACGGAGGAAAACTGCAGCTTCAGTCTCATGTCCCGAGACCCATGATGATGCCATTGTGACAGTTTTGTTCTGGGACCCTCTCTTTATGGTGGACTACGAGTGTACACTAATATGAATTCAATCAACCAGTCTCGAAGTCTGGCTGTTGGAAAACATGTACAAAACCTAAGGGAAAAATTTAATATTCAAAAATCAGTTTTAAAAATCACATGATGACCTCACCATGACGTCATAAATTTTGGACTTCTTTTGTATCGACGTCCTTGTTGGCTGTAACTTTGATAACTAGTGACGACCGCCAAATTACAAAATTAGTGCCATAAAAAGGTGTACAAAGTCAATGCACTGAAATAGATATTTAAAAAATCAGTAATAAATCACTTGATGACGTCATTGTTCGTGTAATAAGAAACCATCAAACAAAAGTACGACAAAAAGCTTCAGTTTAATTAACGGAAACCCCATATTTTACAGAGGAACAATGGATAAGAGATTACAGCTTTTAAAGTAAAAATCATAATGAAATTTCCTAATCCCTACTTGTTGAAGAAGTGATGTTGATCAGCATTAAGTAATTGGCTTTTAAACACTTTTCTTTTTCATATATGGATATTTATGCGCCATTAAGAGACATGGTTTTACAGGCTTACTACCTTGTGTCATGAGCAGATCTTTTTTGTTTGTCCTTTTGAGCTTTCCTTTTCAAGAATTCTGTTCTCTCTATTTTGGTGTGTATCTTTGCTTTTTCGCAAGTTGTGGAAAAGGTCTTGTTTTTGTTCTTTTTTTCAAAGCTGTTTCGGCAAGAGCCAGAACAGCTTTTGATTTCGTTAATATATATATATTTTAGCTGTTTTGGCAAGGGCCGGAAAAGCTTTTGTTTTCGTTAATTTTTTTTTTCTTTTGCGGCTTTTTCGCAATTTTTGCGAGAAAGCCTTTTGAATCTTCAAGATTTTGGGGGGACTTTTCCTGCAATTTTTCGAAAAAACCTTTGGAATCTTCAAGATTTTGGGGGGCTTTTTCGCAATTTTGCGAAAAAATCCTTTGGAATCCTCATGATATTTTTTTCTGGGGGGGTTCTTCTTCTTTTTGGGCCCAAAGCCCATAGACTTTGCACACGTTTTTTTCTGTGCAGGACTTTTGCAATTAATCTTTGTCGCACTGAATTCAATGTTGGCATAGACATAGTCATTATTGCATAGATGTATGCCGAAACATGACGTCACGATGACGTCATCAAGTGATTTAATATAAATCCATATCCATAAATTTATAAAAATCCATATAAAATCAACCGGGGCCTCCAGCAACATTCTGTTTGCAGCAAGTGGCAGGATAAAATGTGGTCTTGAATTCATCTCGTGTGAGTCATATCACGTGACCCTTCCTTCCGGTCGAAACCGGAAGTGGTCTATTGTTTAAAAATGGTAAAAGGTATCAAGTTGTTTTCAACTGTGTTAGTCTTCAGGGTATTGTATTCTTCAAATCATCTACTGATGACATCACCAAATTATCGGGCACCCTCTAGCGACAGGTTAAAAATTCCTAAAAAATGAATTTTGAATAGATGTCTGTGGCGAAGTTTGTCCGTTAAGATTGGGGCTGATGACGTCATCAGACCTGAAGTTACAATACAAACAGTTTATTCTTCAAAATTCGGTAAAAAGTCAATTGTAACAGATATAAGCGTGAATTGTGCATGAGATTACAGGTAAAACATTGGAGTCAGCTGCATGAAGTGCATAACTGGTGGACTTTTTCACACACGTGAAGCGACAAATCACCCTTACAATATAAATAACTCGGAAATCCCATTTCGCATGCTCTGTATAAAGCTGCAACGTAGACGGCGCAGAGTGCGTAGGGCATATACTAAGGACTTGGCAAAATGCCGGCTACGTGCTGCAGAGAGAAGATCGCATTAGATGGAACGCCAAAAAGAACAAATGTTTAAAAATCTAATATGTGCCTTTTCTGCGGTAAGTATAATGTTTTGTATTATATATTGTATTGTACATGTCTTATCGGTAGTTAGGAAGGGAAGGTTTAGAAACGGAAATTGACTTCACGTTTCAGGCCTCAACCAATTTTGACTCTCAACATAACCGTCCGTGCTTTTTATTGCTCCATGGTGCATGTATCGACCATTTGCGCGGTCTCACGTACAGGGATTTGATCGGGACGATATTTTCGACGGGCCCGTGTGTTCAGGACCTCTTGGGACTTCCCGGACCCGAAATTACACCAAATGAGTTCTGAATGGATTTTGCTTGATCAGAGGATTCCAAAGGTAATCCTGTAAAAGCTGAACTGAAACCAAATTCATGCACCGGCACAAGAAATTGCAGGAGTTGACACCTTATAATAGGCATGCATGATCGCAATGATCGTTAGCAAGGGTGCACAGAGCCAGCAGCTACACGTAGTGCGGCGGGCAGCTGGGTTTAGAAACTGGATGGATCATGGATGAAGTGCTGCCGGAACTGGGTCTGGTAGGCAAAAGTATACGTATTAAAAACATTCTCAATTGCAAGTTTTTGTCTGCACTTTCTGTGCTAAGTCTGGACAGATGTTAGGGCAAGAGAGCTCACTCAAATTAGCTCTGAATTTGCATTGACATACATGATGTAACCCGAGAAACTTGAACTCTACAATGGGCCTTTTTATAATTTCAATATGCTCACCTTAGCTTATGTCCAAATGACGAATGATGAAAAGGCGATTAACAGTGGTTATGTAAGTCCTACACGTTCAGCACAATGCAATGATCAACTTGCACATATTCATTTTATTCAAAGGCATGTCAAATCAGGATAGAACATGTACACGCACATGTACATGTGCAAGTTTTACAATTGCACTGAACATAGACATCAAAATGACTAGAGGCCCTCACAGCGCATACCGTCTTTTATAACTATGCTCCCAAGAACAAACCATATCATTACGGGTTGACGGTACATGTGTAAATATCCAAAAATTCCAAATCGAATGTAGACCTAGGGTTATTTATACATGTCAATGTAGCGTAAGCTGATTACATGGAATAGATGAATTTCCTTATTTTGCTTCTTGTGTATACATGTACATGTAGGTGTCCTTTGTACTACTGCTGGAGTGAAAGCTACAGATAAATCTGGTCTCCATGTTAGTTCCAAGCATTGGAATTCAACGTAACTATAGTTACATGTAGATGTCAGAGGCACGGATACCAACAATAAAGGAAGCTCCTTTAGAACAAAGCAAGGGAATTAACAGGTGATGGTGAAAAGGCCTACTGTTGCATTGACATACAGACAAATTCCCAGTTCTGATTAATGCAGTCATGAATTAAAGTTTGTGTGTACAATGTATGTGCATGTGGGGGGTACATACTGTACATGTGCCGCCATCATAAATGGCTCCCCCATCGAAATCCATGTGCATGGTCCTCCGCTGTAACATTCATTTCCCAATGAACCCCCCATTTAGAACGCAAGATTATTTGTTAATGAATACATTTATGCTGTATTTGAGTTCGAGTTCTGATACAATTTTTCTCATGCATCAACACATAAACTGATCCACCTGTAATAAATGTTTTCCTTTTGCGATGATACACATGTTCATCAGCACAGACATGAGGCCTGTCTTCACACATTTTGATGTCCCCGGTACAATTGAAGAGCAGTTGAAGCAGGAGTGATCCTGAGAAGGATAAGAACAGCTTCGTCAATCTATTCGTAGCAAGACTGCAACCTACAGGAAGTGAGATTTACTTGTATGTGTACATGTAACCACCACTAATTAATTGAAAGACAACTGCAAAAATTGTTCGTACTCGTTTCCGAAGAATACTGGAAAGTTTTTAGCATTCAAAAAATCCCAATGTTTTCAATTGGTCCCCATGTCGTTAGAAATCTTTGGAAATCTTCTGAACAGAAAAGAAGTTTGCAGTTTATATGGTACACTTCAGAAAATACCCTCAAACATAATGGCAGTTTTTCCTTCATTTTTTCACAACACTTAATGTGCATATTTCATTGTTCCCTTAAAACACAAAACCACATTATAACAGGTTCACGGTGTTTGATTATTCACGTGTTGATATCAGGTGAATATTTCAATTTCCTTATTTTTTCTTGTGTGTAGGCACCCCTGATGCTGCTGCTGAAGTAAAGGCCACATGTTTGCAATTCAACGTCACTGCTGTTACATGTAAATCAGATGCACGGCTATAAACGCTAAAGGAAGCTTCAGTACAACCAAGCAAGGAAATTGACAGGTAATTCTGAAAAGACCTACTTTTGCACTGACATACAAACAGATTGCCAGTTTTGATTAATGCGGTCATGAAGCAAAGAGGAGGGGGACCCATGCATGTACCAATGCAAATCACTCATTGATCAACATCGTGTGTCCAGATCCCCACTGTAACCATTGAGGAATAAGAACGAGTTCCTACTCATAGCCAAGTGATATCAAAAGTGTTGAAAGTTCTTACACCTTTTTTCCATGCAGAGACATGTAACTGACACACAATGAATTAATATTTTCCTTTTTTCTAGATGACACCGAAGAATGTTTACCAGCACATACACAAAGGAAGTCTTTCAACATGTAGGTGTTGTCGATGGAAATGCAATTTGTACCAAGACTGTTCTACATAAGGACTTCATCAAAATAACATGATCGTCTACAAAAACTGCAACCACTAGGACATGAGATAGGTACATGTGTACATGTCCCCGGCATATTTTGTTCAAGATTTCTGCAGAAAATGTGAACACAGGTTTTGGAGTATTATGCAAAGTTTCAATGGTCACAAGTTGCTGATATCTTAAAACTGCTCCCATGTTTCTTAAGTATATAGTGCATAAAAAAGTCTACTGGTATTTATATAATGTACACTAGTGAAATGCCCTAATGCAGTTTTTCTCTTTTCTTTTATAAATATTGAGGACACTTTAACATTCTTTAACATAACTTTAACAAGACCGCTTTCAGTGTTCAATATTTTGAGTATGCATGGTATTTCTTAACATACGCTTAAATTCCACAATCTGAGTATGTGCTGCTGTCCACTCGCAAATACAGTTGTTTAAGTAATCATTTGTCCAGTTACTGTCATTAGGAAATAAGACGTACTTTTGAAAGAATTGTGTGAAATTGCTGTTTGCATTATTTTTCTTCCGTCTTTGAAATCGACGTCTCTTAGTCTGTGTATACCAATGGCCCTGATAGTCCCATGTCCTGTGGTGTTGAGATGATTTTACAGCGTCACGGTTATAAAGCCGTACACCCTATTGCAGAGAATCCTCCCGGCAATCAAACCCCTTACGAGAAAACTAAAGTGCGCCCTCACTTGATGCTATTCCACGTTTTGTATTACCTGGCTGATAATTTTCCTACGTTCGATCATATTTTCGCCAGGGATGAGGCAAGAAAGTATGCAGTGAATTGAATTTAGCATTAGCATTTGAAATAACTATTCATTGTTCGTTGCCCATTTTTCTTTAAAGCAGGCGAGGGAAATATTGTGTTTGTCTGTGAGATCCCTAACAACGTCATCTTATTCTAAACAGATATTGAAAGGATGTTGATTTTTGGTCTTGCGTACAAATGAAACAACTGAAAGTACTAGGTTTGTGAAGTCTGTTGTCATTAGCCCTATACACGTATCTCTTGAACAACAAATGCACATATTCCATCGGAATGTAATTTCGCAGATAATTAGAAAAAAAGAAATGTTATAGAAGTAGTATGCGCAGGAGAGTTCAAGATCAACCCCCCTTTTCACCCTTTTCCCCAAACCCTCGATGACCTCATCGACCCTTAGCCCCGTACCTCATCGACCTTTTTCAAAAACCCTCAAAAACACCAACTCACTAAAAGCACTTTTCATTTTCCTTAAAAAAACCCTCCTATACCTTATCGACGGTTTTCACCCTTTTTAAAACTGGGGGTTAAAAAAACAGAAAGAACCTCTCACTCCTATTTACAGACCAACTCCCCCGGGACTTCCCCCATTTCCCATGACTCCCGGACCAACTCCCCGGGACTTCCCCCGTTACTTGGGACTTCCCTACTTCTCGGAAAACCTTGCTCTCTCCTGAAGCTTTGGGAAAAAATGAAATAAAATTTTAAAACCTCTATATAAATAGAAACATGAAAACAGAGATGATAAAAGCAAAAAAACGAACGTCAACTGTCACTATTGCAAAAACACAATCCAGTCTCTCTACGTAATAGATGCTTGGGATTCCAATCATTGTTTAAATTCTATTCATATCGACCGATGTACCGAATGCGTAGATTGCAAATACTGTACCAATTGCATAGACTGTCTAGATTGCACCAACTGGGAAAATTGTGAAAATAGTGAATGTTGCTCATATTCTACAAATTGTAAACAATGCGCAAATTGTGAAAGATTTCGTGACTGTTCTAACTGTGAACTTTCATCGGTTGTGACGGCACCAACTGTTGTACAAACTGCATCGCTTGTGTTGATTGTAAGTATTGTGACCAATACGACAATTCAGATTCGTGCACAAAGTGCGTAAATTCTCACGAATGTGAAAGCTGTGTCAATTGTAAAGAATGTACCGTTTGTTTTAATTCCGATACGTGCGAGCGCTGTGACAACTGTACCGAATGTAAACTCTGTATCGATTGTGACCAATGTAACAAGATGTCGGCAAGCTTTTGAATTTGCCCAGAGGTAGACTCGTTTCAAACGTTATTTACAAGGGGAAGATAAACACAAATCCATTTGAGGAACTTTGGATACACTGCCGATAAATAAATAATCACTTAATGACTTCAACGGGCTACCTTCGCACGGATTGTGTACCATGTCAGACCCAAGCGAAGGCACAAAGTCACTTGTAAACTATCAAATAAAGAGTTTACATTTTTCGTTGAGAAACGAGCGGGGAGAAATCATCAACAGTAAAGACGGCACAATTTTACTCGAGCTAGACATTTTTCAAACGCCTCGAGCTAGACATTTTTTAAAACGCCTCGAGTTACAAATTTTTTTAAAAGGCATGATTATAAAACGCATACTGTAAAAAGATGACAGCAAACGTCCAGCCGAAGATATGCCCTACGTTACATTACTAAGCAGATCATCAAAAGCCAATGAAGCGACAGAAACTAAAATTTAAGATCAAACGAATACTTACCGCGCTCAATTACGTGGAATACGGAGTCGAAGCAATAGGTGCCACTTCAGCCGCTATAGGCATTTCCGCTATTTTGGGGGGTTATTACCGGGCCCGTCGGACTAGTGATGGAAGGTCTCGCTATCGGAGCATTTGACGTACGCGATGTTAAAGTACGCCAGTCGCAGGATGGTCCACAAAACTAAAAAACACGATAAAATCAGATCGCTTGCAGACGCCAAGTTAAACACCATAGACGAGTACCCCTCACACGCGATCGGAGACGGTGACGTGTCTCAAGAAGAATTTGTCTTGATTTTGTCTGAACTTAAGAAGTTTAATGAAATGAAGGAAATGATTCGGTCAAATACGACTACCAGTTGCAAGAAAATAAAATAACCAGTAAAGAAGAATTTGATCGACAGATCAAGGAAAAAGCAGAAGCGCTCGCCAACGAAAGGGCAGCCGAGTTTTAAAAAGACCTTATGAAAAACAAAATGGCGAAGAACTTCAACAAAATATGTCCAGTACGTACAGGACCAACCACCCGCTTACCAAGAAGTAGAGCCCACCGCGCCTCCTCTTTAAAATCTTTTGTAAAACTGGTTTTTTTGAGTCAGTTTCTTTTTGGAACAGTTTCTTTTAAATCAGTCTATTATAAAGTAAAAATTGGAGTCAACTTTAATCGGTTGTCAATCCTAGTCAATAAAGATTATTACTTCTCCGCCGTGTTTCCCAATTTAACTGCAGTGTATGTACCACCGAGAGTGAAAACAGACGACGCCGTTAACACAACCGACCCTATGTATTTTCACCAAAACCAATTTAATTTCACGGTCTATTGCGCTACAACAGCATGTGGGGTAGGTTTCGATCTACTGTCTGATTCAAACCCGTACGTGTCTGCTTTATTTAACTTCCACGTATATTACACGGTGGAAAAGATCTTTTACGACTGCATAATACCCATCCTGAGCGACAACATCTTCCACACGCTGCACAACAACTATCAAATGGGTTGTGAACCGCTTACTGTTACGACGATACAGGGGCTCAGGCTACGTACCGGTCTCGGGTAAAATCTATGACGCCCACTATTTACACGTAATAAACGACAAATACATGGGCTCTACCTACATGGGCTTCGGTTGGGCTAAATCGCCCAAAGGATCGGGTCACGCGAGTACCTATACGGTAACTTGGGTCGAGCAGTCCTACTCAGTTAAATTGGCCTGGTACGACTTTATCTCGAAAAAAGTAAACTTACAGACGTGGCGTCATAAAGGTGAAGGAGTCGATCAGGGCTTACGTATACGCGTTGTTAGGAGCTCCAGCCCAGACAAAAACCAGTGTTTAAGCCTCTGGCACCGGACTAGACGCCCAACAACAATTTATAACCATCTCGGAGTCTTTAATAAATTCAAAGCAAAGTATAGACCAGTTTCAGGGTTCTTTGCACTACGCCAAAATGCCTAAAAACTTCGTAGTGGCTCCCGGTTTGTACTTGGTACCCTCGACATGGATCTACGCATCGGTACGTTTGAAGGATACAACAACAATTTGCAAATCGCAACAGCTGGAATGCAGACGGGTTATGTGCCAAATTTAAACTCGAGCGTTGTTCCTCCGGCCTCCAATTTTACAAAACAGGATTTTACAGAGCCGGAACCTATACCCCCTTTACGCATAACCAAAGCCGACTCAAGAAAAGAAACCGTTGGACGTTCACAACGAAGAAAAACTGTCGTCAACCGTTGGAGCTATTGCCGTTGGTGGATTCGGTTTTATGCTGTACGAAGTATTAACCAAAAAAATAAAAGGCAAAGTATTAACTTAACCAAAAAGTAAAAGGCATGAAAAAACTCCTCCCGGTCGTTTATTACCGAGAGGGTTTAATTTATTTTGGCCTAAAATTGATCCGTTAAGTCAAACCTTCTGAACCGACCTACATCTTCTGCACATAAGTCAAAATCAAAACACCCACGCCTACAAACAACGTCCAAACGTTACTAGCAATCCAACCGACTGCCTTACTCGCCACATTGAATAGCCAACTAAGTGTACTACCAATTACTCCGGGCAAAGCCCAAAGCGCTTTCAACCCCAGTTTCTTCAACACGTTCGCCAAGTTCCACAATTGCCGTTCGATCCAATCGGTTATGCCTCCTTTTGATGGTGGTTTAGGTTCTGGTGTAGGAGGTTCTGGGCTAGGCGTACCAACCGCTCTCACAGACGCCACTATGCTCGATACGATGGTACTCACGGCCAAAATAAAAGCCATCAAGATACTCACGATCGTTACACCTTGTTCTCTAAACAACACCCGATCTTTTCGCGTAAAGTTAAATCACGGTTTCTTTGATGCGATTGATCTGACTTCGAAACTGATTGCTGTTTCTTTTAATAACTTCTAACCTACCTCGCCTTTCCACTTCTGAATCGTTCAACTGTTTTTGAAGTTCTGCACGTTCTCCTTCCAAAGCTGCTTCTTCTAACTCGCTCTTAACCTCTTGAATCTTTGCTTCCAACTGATCCTATTTACCCAGGTTTAAAATCAGCTCTACTTTGACCGTCTGTAAAGCTTCATCTAGGGCTAGCAGCTCTCTGTCATCTAGCCCTTCTATCGGGGGTTCTTGATCACGAGTGAGGTCTTCTACGATTTCACTGACTTGGTCGGCGTCTTGAGGGAGTGCTTGTGTCTTGGCAGTTTCAGGGCGAATTTCTGAAAGTTGACTGGCTATTTCTTGGACTTGTTGTTTTGTTTACCGGTAACGTAGTCACGGAAACCTAAGACGCGTCTTATGAAATCCACCTTTGTTTTACTTTGGATGGTATTTAGTTAAAGAAAGTTATTGCTGTTGTGTTCTCGAGTCAAAAGAATTTCTTTGCCTTCAAACATGACATAGAGACGATCTTTACTATCGAGATTAAAGATGTTTGGATCCCTAATTAACGGTTCATTCCCAGTTTCTTCTTGAATTACGTCATAAAGCCATTCATTTTCTCTTCGATTAATGCCATTCTTAAATCTGACGTGTGTTGTACTTGACCCTCTGTAAACTTCGTTTGTTGTCTTACTAAATCAGGGTTATTGTCTGATATCAAGTCTTGTTCTGTTTGTTCTTCTTGTTCGGCTTGTAGGTCTTCTTGTTTTTCTAAATCATTCATTTCAATGCCATCATCAAATCCTCCGCCTTCTGCCATTTTACTTTAACTTTTCACATTTTACTTTATACTAGACTTATTTAAAAAGAGCCCGGTTTAAAAAAGATTTCAAAAAGAAACTAGTTTTTAACAGTGGTCTAGACCGGGACTTTTTAACTGGTAGGAAAACTAATCTTGTTGGCATCCCGTTTACGTCGATCGATTTTGCGTTACTCATCTTATTATATACCGTTTTTAAAATTATGGTTTAAAACTACTCCACGTCTAAAACTTCTTGTGCGGGTGCTGTTGCTGTTTTAGAAGTTTCTTGGACCGGTTGTAAGGTATCTAACCTTGAGGTGGGTGCTGTCGCTTGAGCAACAGGCTTCTTTCTCAAAAATAAAACTAAAGCAATTGTCCAGACTACCAAACCATCTATAATCCAGTTTCTGTTTTCTGTGTAAAGGTTTTTCAAGTAAAACTTACTGTCTGACTTTACCTTGGGTTCTGACTGCGATTTATTTGCATTTTGGCGAGCTGTTGTTTCATCTTCTTGTTATGTTCCGCCAGGCGTTTACCTTGTTCGACTCGTTTAGGATTTTTAATTTTAGTTACTGTTTGGACTTGGCTGGGGCAGGGCTTTTGACTGGACTGTTGGCTGGGGTTGGTGCTGTCGCTTGAGCAGTAGGCTTCTCTTCCGTTGACATCTTCTTTTGTATTAGACGGATATTTATTGATGGTCAGATGTTTCGTCGTAATCAACGTTGCAACTAGTGGTGGTAGGTACGTGCCGTACTTGTAACAAACTTCACTGAGTAGGTGACACATACTTTGACTGATGATGGGGTCGTTGTTTAAATCTTTAGTCAGATCTTCTTCAGATTTCAAATCCACGTTGAAGCCTAGGAATTCGACTGGGGTTGCAATGCCCAAGAGTCGCGCGTAAGACTTAAAACCGATTACCCAGAGTTTTTACGATTTCTTTGCCGAAGCGTACTTCGTACAAGTTAAACAGCTTCTCCTGTTCTGCCGGGACGGGGTTAGAGCCTCGATGTCTTTCATAGTGTACTCCTTGCCCAAATATTTCCTCGACTCACTTGAGGCCACTACTGAGCAGAGACTGTCTTTGACGTTGGCTTTGGGTTCGGCGGTTTGTGTAGATTCGCTTTTTGCCGCTAGGATACTTTTGATGTCGTCCATTCTAATACCTACGTTTTAAACTTGTTAAGCGTTTGCTTGACGCGTAAGTACTCGTAGGTGTAATTGGTCAGGTTAACTGCAATAATAGTTCCATAGCTACTTGTATGGAGTGTAACATATGTTCTTTAATTAAACCAAACCAAACAAAAATGCTACAGTCGAGCTTATTAGCCCAACTGTAGCATTTAAAAACAAATCTTTAACAAACGAGAAGTAATTTATTCTGTCTCATCAGTTAATTTAGGTTTGTTTTGGTTTGTTTTGCCTGTCAGACTTCCTCTTGCTTTTAATGTGACCTATAGAGTTGTCTAATTACTCAATCATACAAAAATCAGATTTAACTTCTAAAAATTGCAGTTTAACTTAACAATTGTCGTAATAACAAACTCCATGATCTTCGATTACACCACGGAAGAAATCAGTGTCTATAAATCGTTCAGGATCGAATCTGTTGTACTTCTTGTCGTTCTGGCGGCAATTGTAAATCCATCCGCGAATTGTAGCTTTTATGGGGTTTCTGCACAATTTGCAATTGTTTCTTATGTGCACAAACGCTAGAACCGTCACATTCTATACATGGATGCTTCTGCCGACCATGGGGGCAATGATGTTTGTTCAGGTTCTCTCTTCTTTCGTCGATACATTGGTTACAGCCGAGATTAATGTCACCAGTTGATCTTACTCTAAAATCAGAAAGATCTTTCTGTTTCTTACAGATGTTACGGACTTTTGTTTTCATTCTCTTTTTAATATATACATATATGTAATTATTTTCTCATTTTTATTCACAACAAAGAATAAGAAACCGGTGGCTCGTCATTAACACCAGCCTACTAAACTTCACGTCTCGCGAATGCATTTTAATCGATTCCCTTTCACAGTCGGGCACAACATCATTCTCGTCCAAGCACTGGTCAAAACTGTTTCGATCCTTACAATGAAACATCGCTACCCAAGCCGTGTTCTCTCTAAATTCTTTAAAAACCGGGTTGTACTTCTGCGTCAACAGCCAACATGAATGCATGTAATGTCTGCCACCAAAAGCCGTTTTACTCAAGGCACAAGTGTTGCTTCCGTTGGACTTTTTATGATATTTGATAAACTGATCAGACGCGCAATCGTCCACGATAAACAACGTATTCACACCACCGAAAGCTTTTTTGTAAAGCTGAAACGCTTCGTCGAGGTCTAAACTTATCTCGATCCAAATCACATAGATATACATTTTCGTCTGTATATATCCACAACCGGTCCAAGTAAGTCTTATTTTTAAATAGGGTTGGATAGATGATAACTATAGCTTCGTATGTAAATCGGTACTGGGTTTCTAATAGATTCAAGATCCACTGGGTTTTATCGCTACCTGTTTTACCTACGATTAGAGCTCATACTTTTTACTTAAACTGGATTTAGTAAATCAAACTTTAACTAGATTTAATAAACCAAACTTTTAACTTTAACTAGATTTAAAAACCAAACTTAATAAACAAAACTCTTAAAGTTGCTGTCTTCCAAAGTAAACTGCGCGTCCATTACCAAAAACACGTACACTATCAACGGCCCGGCAGTTTCTGCCTCGCGTTCCATTTGGATCGATATGTCTCCTCCACCACCCAACGGATGACCGGACTCGTGAGCCGAGTTGTCGTCAGAACTTCTGAAATCTAACCAGAGGCCGTACTTGTCTTTCAGGTAGCTAGCCATGTCAACGCCTGTCAAGTTTAAATCTTTCACAATGGCTCTACCAGTTCCGTGTCCGAATCCCCGAAACACTTGGAAACTTTGGAAAAGTGTTGGTATTCAAACAGCCCCCGCGAGTACAGCTGATTCAGCTTACTTTCGACCGTTACGACAGTTTTTATCATGTGTGGATTGTAAAATCTTTGCGGGTTCTTTACAGTAGGATTTTTGAACAAAATAAACATGCCTTTCAAGCTTTTAATCGTCTGATCTATACACAACGTGTCTGACTTGTTAAATGCCTGCTTCTTCCACGAGTGAATCCGATCGAATAAGTAGTACACGGGGCCTTTGTGATTTTTCCTCAAACTTTGTGCTAAATCGCGATTGGTTACGGTCTGGTATTCTAACGTTAGGTCTGAAATGCTGTACTCTGCGGCGGTGTCTGTACTTTAAACCACCTTGTCGTGTAAATTAAAAGTCGGTTGATGTGTCAGAAGTTCTTTCAAACCCAAGGGGTAAAATGGCCCGTGATCGGTCAGTATAGGCATATCCAATTGAATAGCGTTTCTGTTTTTATACACGTCAGCGATCGCTTTGTCTCTGCCTTCATTTAAAGTTTCGTTTTTGTCAACTGCTCCCAACTGCAACTTTGCCGCGTTCTCGCGTTCCAACACAAAGTAAGTAATGTTTTTAGTCTGTGTCAGGGGTAGCCAATTGTCTTTGAAGTTGTGGAATACGTCCACGGGCTTTTAACTCTGAAACTAGGTTCCTTACCACGGTGTTATACACGGTTCGATTGTTGTCTGATGCCCCGTCTAGATCCAACTTGAAAGCCAGTTTCGCGGTACTGGGCACAACAACGTCGTCAGATCCCAACGCAGGATACTTGACGCTTAGCGTATGACCGGCTGCTATGGTGCTCTGGTTGTGTGACGTGGTGACTTCACGTCTTTCACCCTCAATAGCTCGTGGAACTTTTAGCCTGCGGCTTGGGTTCTGTTTTTTAGTGTATTGGCTCGTCATGTTTTATAATAGACTGTTTTTAATTAAAAATCTTAAACATGAAAGACAGTGCAATCAACGACACACCGACTTCATATTTAATCAATTGATTTCTCTTGCGAAATGTTTCAAATTCCATTTCTGCAAGCACCTGTCGAATCTCTAAAAGCATGTCCCCTTGGTGACCTACGTCGGCTCGCATATCGCCAAGCATAGATTCGATGTTTGTTTGATCGGCACTGATGTCGGCTAATATATCTTTAACTTCTTGATCCGTGTTTTAAAATATATATTTTAAAATGGCGAGTGATGGTTGGAGGAGCTATAATAAACGCGTTGGCTTTCACGGGCTCCAATTTTTTATTCAACAGCTTATCTAAAAATAGGGTAGACGAGGAACGTAAACGACATGACCTTGCGTTGGAACAAGTAGCACAAGCGAAACAAGACTGGGAAACTCAGGGTTGAACGAGCGCATGAGGCAGGAAAGTGCGAGTCAACAGACATTTGTAAACGTGGACGAACCGTTGCGAGCTTACTCAGAACTGACGTTGTTGCCGTTGCCTCCGGAGCCAAAGTTGACCGATTTCTACGTGCCTTCGGAAGATCAAAAAGTTAGAGAATTGGTGTGAATTCTGGGAGGGACTGCGTTGCTCGGTATTTTGGCGTATCGGTTTAGATAAGTTTAGTTGGGTTTAGTTAACTTTATTTTTAAACAGTTTCAAAACTATGGATTAATCAAAGGATAAATCAAAGGACAAAGTAAAGGACAAAGAATTTTCTAAATTGTTTTGCAGCCCACAGGGCTACTGGAAAGGGGAAAGGGCTGTTGACCACTTGCATCAAAAGACGAGTGCAGACAAGTCAGTTATTAGAAAGGGCTAAAAAAAAAAGCCATCTGGCAAATCTATCTACCTGCCCCTGATTACGTACCCAGGCCGACAATGTTGCAATCGGAATCTGTCATACCAAATGAGGTGCATCAAATGGGATCAAGTAAATCGTAAAACTTTTAAATATGCTTTGACCGTAGTAGACGTGGGATCGAGATTTAAAGAGGCCGATCCTTTGACGAGTAAAATGGCCGAACAAACGTCAGAGGCCGTTAAACAGATTTACAAAAGGTCGCCTTTGATTTTGCCTAAATTTGTCATGGTGGATGCGGGATCAGAATTTAAAGGCGAGCTGAAAAAGTTGTTTACCTAATATAATGTTCGGCTTAACCGAACATCGGCCGAGCGTTTATTTGGCCATCAATACGCACAAGAAATGTTAAACGTCGGTACGAGAAATGTAGAATGGGTAAAGCGCCTTCCCAAAGTAATAAAATCGCTCAATGAAGAAAAGACTAGGCCACGCGAAACAAGCACCAAGCGCACCATCCCAAAAAGAAGAGAAATTGCCCTCAGATGCAATTGTTAGGTACCTACTAGTATATTACGCAGGTGGGCAAGAAGGTGGCACCGTTACAAGGGCAACCGGTCCCGTCTGGTCTGTGGACGTTTAGCAAATCGAGAATCGCACGAGTCAGTTTAAATAGGTCAATGGCAAAAGGTAAAAACGGGGCCTCGTTTTGTTAAAGAAGAGCTTCAAGTGGTACCAGAAGACACTGAGTTACCTCCTAAGGGGTAGGTAAAGGTGTTGGGGTAGGCAAAGGTGTTACGATCTTATCGTTTCCTATCGCCAAGTTTAACAACTTTAAGTTTAGTTGCCTTAAAAACCAAATTTAGAGTTTCTTCCTTGTTTTTGCAATCGGAGGAATAGACCCATTTGTAAATGAGTGAGTCTCGTAGTTCTCTCGGTTTTATGTTTTCTAAGGCGTGTAAGCTTTCACAGGGTAAGGCTTGTAAGTTTGCACAGGGTAAGGCTTGCCTAGCGAGCTCCAGGTCAGTTGCTTTAAACCCCTTTCTAATCGATTTATAATTTCCGTAAGCTAAAGTGCCCACGCCGTTTTGTAACAGGTAACGTTTTATGTCGAAGGGTGACAGGTACAGTTTATTTTGCGTGGTGATGAATGATGTTTGTCTGATCTGAACAATTGCTGCTTTAAAAAAGTGTTGTAACCGTTCAGATAAGCACCTTTTCTAAGCCTCGTGTGACAATTGTTTTTGAGTTACTACTTTAGTAAATCGCCTTTTTTCAAATTCTGTTCTTCCGTTAAAATCGTGTATATTTTTGGCCGTATGCAAATGGCTTCCGATGTCACTTAACCACCAAATTCATCTTTCGTGTTGCCGATTACGTTTGTTTTTCGAATCGTAAAGCTTGTGGGTGGGCGGATCCGAAAATCAAATCCAATAACTCACGCTTTTTACATAGGTACCTGTGTAAATCATCGGTTTGAATCTGAACGAGCAGGCTATCTGTATCAGTGTACAAAAGGCAAACGTCCGAGCCGAAGACCGCTTTCAACGTGTTGTAGTAGAAGTCGTACATTAAAGTTTTGGATAGATCTAACACGCTTACGCTGCAGTAAATGAGCTTATTCAACTTTGTTTTTATGCAATACATTTCGACAAATCCGAGATTGCACTCTTTGAACAGCGTAGTCGTTTTATAGTGTGGTTTAGAAGCCAAGCGTTTGTACCAATCGGCGTCTTGTAGGTCTCTAAGCAGGTGCCCGGTGATGCGGTCTCTTACATTCTCCGTCGTTTGGCCAAATACCGAATTATTCATTAACTTACAAAAGTCTTTCTCGAAAGCAGATTTGGCTAATCTACTCAATTCGGTACATCGGTCGATATGAATAGAATTTAAACAATGATTGGCATCACAAGCATCTATCACGTAGAGAGACTCAGATTGTGTTTTTGCAAAAGTGACAATTGACATTGTTCTTTGGTTTATCATCTCTGTTTTCATGTATCTATTTATATAGGGGTTTTAAAATTTTATTCCATTTTTTCTCAAAGCTTCAAGGGGAGAGCGAGGTTTTCCGAGAAGTAGGGAAGTCAATTAATTCGGGAAGTCCCGGGGGGAGTTGGTCTGTAACTAGGGGTGAGCGGTTCTTTTTGCTTTTTCAAACCTGGTTTTAAAAAGGGTGAAAACCGCCGAGGAGGTAAAGGAGGGTTTTTTACGAAAATGAAAAGTGCTTTTAAAGAGTTGGTGTTTTTGAGGGTTTTTAAAAAGGGTCGATAAGGTATGGGGGTAAGAGTCGATGAGGTCATGGAGGGTTTAGGGAAAAGGGTGAAAAGGGGGGTTGATCTCGAACTCTCCTGCGCATACTACGATTGACGAACATTGAACTCGTGATGATCTCATGGTCATAAGGTGAAAATTCGTACATGTACATGTACTGCATTCTGGAAGTGCTACATCTCCTGAAATACATGTCTGATCAGGTTGAAACTTTTAAGATACATGTATCTAGATCTAGATGTGTGATAGATGAAAATTGATCCCATGTGATGACGACGTAGTTAGTTGAAAAGTCACATATGACATTAAAGGTGCATCCTTTACAGCCCAATATTTCCTAAAGTAAACATTTCCAGCGGGCTGAGGGTGAAATTTTCCAGATACATTTATCTTTAAGGGATGTGTGACAGACAAAAATTGACCTCATGGGATAATGACATCATTAGATGACAGGTCACGTGATATCAAATATGCATCATTTAAATTTCTATATCTCCTTGAAATACATGTCTGAGCGGGTTGAAACTTTGCAGATATCTGTAAGGGGGTGTGTAATAGACAAAACTGGACCTCATGGGTTGATGACGTCATCAGTTGACAAATTGACATAACAAGGGGTCGTTCTACACACCACTTTTGGTCCTTTCTTTGGGCCAATTTACTTCAAACCCGGCACATTGTCACACTACCACCCAAAGATGTATGCCGAATCATGGCGTCGACATGACGTAATCACCTGATTTATAATAGAATTTTGAATATTTAAGTTTCCCCTTATGTTTTGTACACGTTTTTCAACTGCCAGAATGAGAATGGCATGCTCTTTGGCCACTCCACAAAATGAAACTTGGTCCAAGCAAAGACCATGCAGCATATGTGGCCATATAGGAATGACATCGGTCTGGCATCATAATTGGATTTATTTTGTAATTTTGAGGATTTAATTTCTCCCATCGACTGTGTACACATTTTGAAACCCATTGACTTTGTACATACATAGAAGTGCCATTTTGCCCAAGCGTTTGCGGATGTCCATAAGTTGCTCGATCAGCTGACCTGCGCAATCGGTCTATAGCCCCACGATGTGAGCGTTGTCGCACTGTCCTATTGCTTGAAGACCTAGCTAAATTTGGCTAGAAGGTTGTGAAAAAATCATGCAAAATATATCGAGGGGAATGAACTCTGAGATTTCATATTTCAGGCTTCAACCAATTTTGATTCTCAAAATAAATCATCCGTGCTTGTTTTATTCCTCCATGGTGCATGTATCGACCTTTGTGCGGTCTCGTGTCAACACATGGACTTGATCGGGACGATATTTTCGACGGGCCCATGTGATTTCTTAGGACCTCTTGGGACTTCCCGGACCTGAAATTTCATCAATTGAGTTCTTAATGGATTTTGCTTGATCAGAGGATTCAAAGGTAATCCCATAAAATCTGAACTGAAACCAAATTCATGCACCGGCACAAGAAATTGCAGGAGTTGATACCTAATAGGCATGATCACAATGATCGTTCGCTAATAAGGGTGCACAGAGCCTAACAGTCACACGTAGTGCGGCGGGCAGCTGGGTTTAGAAGCTGGATGGATGGAGTGCTGGAACTGGGTCTGGAAGGTAAAGGTATACGTATTACAAAACAGTCTCAATTGCAAGTTTTAGTCTGCACTTTCTGTGCTAAGTCTTGACAGTGATGTTAGGGGGAGAGAGCTCACTCAAATTAGCTCTGAATTCGCACTGACATACACTGTACATGACATATCCCGAGAAACTTGTACGCTGCAAATGGCCTTTTTTAACATTTTGGTATGCTCACCATAGCTTATGTCCAAATGATGAAAGATGAATAAGGCGATTTACAGTGATTATGTAAGTCCTACATATTAAGCACAATCCAGTGATCAACTTGCTCATATTCATTAACTGCCTCCTGTGTACATATTATTCAATGGTTTTAGAATGATGGAGTTTATTCAAAGGCATGTCAAATCAGGATCCATGAGCACATATATGCAATACATGTACGTACTGTACATGTACATGTGCAAGTTTTACAATTGCGCTGAATGTAGAAATTGAACTGACTAAAGTCCTTCACCATAGTGCATACCGTATTTTATAACTATCTCCCGAGGACAAACCATATTACGGGTTTATGGTACATGTGTAAATATCCAAAAATGTGTGAAATTCCAAATCGAATGTAGACCTATGGTTATTTCTACATGTCAATGTAGCGTAAGCTGATTACATGGAATAGTTGAATTTCCTTATTTTGCTTCTTGTGTATACATGTACATGTAGGTGTCCTTTGTACTACTGCTGGAGTGAAAGTTACAGATAAATCTGGTCTCCATGTTAGTTCCAAGCACCAACGATAAAGGAAGCTGCTGTAGAACAAAGCAAGGAAATTAACAGGTGATGGTGAAAATACCTACTGTTGGATTGACATACAGACAGATTGCCAGTTCTGATTAATGCAGTCATTAATTAAAGTTTGTGTGTACAATGTATGTGCGTGTGGGGGGGATACATCCATGTACCACCATCATAAATGGTTCCCCCATCGACATCCATGCGCATGATACTCCACTTTAACATTCAGGTCCCCACGAACCCCCCATTTAGTGAGAAAATAAGGTTGCTATGCCAATGAATACATGTGCACATGAACGCTGTATTTGAGTTAAAGTTCTGATACAATTTTTCTCATGCATCAACGCATGAACTGCTGCACCTGTAATGAATGTTTTCCTTTTTGCAATGATACACATGTTTATCAGCACAGACATGAGGGTGGTCTTCACACATTTTCAATGTCCTCGGTACAATTGAAGAGCACTCTAAGCAGGACTGATCCTGAGAAGGATGAGAACAGCTTCATGAAACTACTCGTAGCAAGACTGCAACCAACAGGAAGTAATATTTACTTGCATGTGTACATTTAACAGCTAACATTTATTGAAAGACAACTACAGAAATTGTTCAAACTGGTTTCAGAAGAATAGTGCATTATCAGCCTCTAAAAGATCCCAAAGTTTTCAATTGGCCCCCAAGTCATTTGAAGTCTCTGCAAATCTTCAGAACAGAAAGGACTCTTGGCAGTTTTTGTATGATACACTTCAGAAAAAGTGTGCCCCGAAAAATGAAGGCAGATTTTTCCTTCATCTTGTCAAAACACTCCAAGTGCATACTTTGTTGTTATTCCCCCAAAACAAAACCATGTTATTACTGGTTCATGGTTTTTTATGATTTACTTGTTGATATAAGCTGAATGTTTCAATTTCCTTATTTGTTTCTTGTATATAGGCATCCTTCATGCTGCTACTGAAGTGAAAGCCACAGATCTCAATGTTAGGAATTTAACGTCTCTGCAGTTACATGTAGATCAGATGCACAGCCACCCTTGATAAGCTGCTGTAGGCCTACAACGAAGTAAAGAAATTCACAGGTAATGGTGAAAAGGCCTACCTACTGACATACAAACAGATTGCCAGTTCTGATTAATGCGGTCATGAAGCAAAGAGAGGAGGGGGACCCATGCATGTACCAATGCAAATCACTCATTGATCAACATCCATGTGTCCAGTCCCCCACTGTAACCATGGAGGAATAAGAACGAGTTCCTACTCATAGCCAAGTGATATCAAAAGTGTTGAAAGTTCCTACACCTTTTTTTCCATGCATCAACATGTAACTGACACACAATGAATTAATATTTTCCTTTTTCTTAGATGACACCAAAGAATGTTTACCAGCACATACACGAAGGAAGTCTTTCAACATGTAGGTGTTGTTGATGAAAAGGCAATTCGTACTAAGACTGTTTTACAGAAGGACATCATCAAAATAACATGATCATCTACAAAAAATGCAGCCACTAAGACATATGAGATACATGAGATGTATTTGTACATTTCCCTTGCATATTTCGTTCAAGATTTCTGCAGTAAATGTGAACACAGGTTTCGGAACATTATACAAAGTTTCAACGGTCACAAGTTGCTGATACATGTATTTTAAAACTGCTCCCAGTTTTGTTAAGTATCTAGAGCATAAAAATTTTTCCGGTATTTATATAATATACAAAAGTGAAATGCCCTAATGCAGTTTTTCTCTTTTCTTTTTTAAATATTAACATTCTTTAACATAACTTTAACAAGACCGCTTTCAGTGTTCAATATTTTGAGTATACATGGTATTTCTTAACATACGCTTAAATTCCACAATCTGAGTTTGTGCTGCTGTGCACTCGCAGATACAGTTGTTAAAAGTAAACATTTGTCCGGTTACTGTCGGGAGAAAATAAGATGTACTTTTGAAAGAATTGTGTGAAATTAAAGTTTGCATTATTTTTCTTCCGTCTTTGAAATCGACTTTTCTTCGTTTGTGTATACCGATGGCCCTAACAGTCCCATATCTTCTGGTGTTAAGATGATTTTACATCGTCACGGTTATAAAGTCGTACACCCTATTACAGAGAATCCTCCCGGCAATCAAACCCCTTACGAGAAAACTGAAGTGCGCCCTCACTTTATGCTATTCCACATTTTGTATTACCTGACTGATGATTTCCCTACGTTCGATCATATTTTCGCCAGGGATGAGGCAAGAAAGTACCCAGTGAATTGCATTAAACATTTGGTTTTGAAATAACTATTCATTGTTAGTTGCCCATTTTTCTTTAAAGTAGGTAAACGAAATATTGTGTTTGTCTCTGAGATCCCTATCAAGGTCATCTTATTCTAAACGGATATTGAAGGGATGTTGATTTTTGGTCTTGCGTTCAAACGAAACTGAAACTGAAAGTCTAATAACAGGTTTGTGAAGTCTGTTGTCAGTAGCCCTATACACGTATCTCCTGAACAACAAATGCACATATTCCATTGGGGTGAAATTTTGCAGATAATTAGAAAAGAGAAATGTTATTGACGAACCTCATGATGATCTCATGATCGTCAGGTGACATTTCACGTGACATTAATACATGAATATGTATTGCATTCATTGAGGTGCTATATCTCATGAAATACATTAAGTATGCATCATTTCAATCTCTACATCTTTTGAAATACATGTCCGAGCGGGTTGAAACTTTGTAGATATCTGTAAGGGGGTGTGACAGACGAAACTGGACCTCATTGGTTGGCGACATCATCACATAACAAGTCACATGACATCAAATATGTATCATTTAAAGCTCTATATCCCTTGAAGTACATGTCCATGCCAGGTTGAAACTAGATACAGGTTGAAACTAGATATCTCTAAGGTGGTGTGTAATAGACCAAAATTGACCTCCCGGGATAATGACGTCATCAGTTGACAAGTCACATGACATTAAAAGTGCATTCTTTTTCTTCTGCTCAAAGCCCCTTTGTTTGGTGCACGCTTTTTCTACGCACCACTTTATTTATTTTGCAACTTCATATCTTCATCAAACTTATGCAGAGTTGGTCCTAGAAGCATGACGTCATGATGACGTCATCAAGTGACTTATTATTCATTTCTACACTTTTGTTTTAGCCCATTGACTTTGTACACGCTTTAAAGGCAAAATTTGGGTTGCTTCGCGATCCTCGATCGTCATCAAAGTTACAGCCGGTGAAGATCATTATTCAAAATCATTTTCTATTTTATGACGTTACGGTGACGTCATTGCCTTATTCTATAATGATTTTGTAATACTTTAGTTTTCCTTATATGTTTTGTACACGTTTCTCTACTTATCACAAGTGAACGAGTAGCCCTTTTCTTCGGACGAAAGGACAAAAGAGAAGTTAGCTACTTTACGCACTGTTTTTTGACTGAAAATATGCCTTAGCGTGCGAATATGAAGTAATATTTCATAAAAATTGTTCAGTTTAAGCTTAAATCGCGCGACACGAACTTAAGGGAGCAGCATTTCTGCAAACGAGTTGAAGGTCCCTTGACTTTGTACACGTTTTCGAATCACAATTTTGGTAATTTTGCAATGTTTGATTATTGACAAAGTGGTAGCCAACAAAAACCCTGATGCAAGATTTATTGAAAATGAACGACGTCATGATGACTTCATCACCTTATTTTAGATTGATTTTTGAATATTTAAGTTTTCCCCATAAGTTTTGTACAGTTTTTTTGACTAGGCGTGAAACATGTAAACTTCAAAGCCTTTTATCTCCTGAAGGACATGTCCTATCTGGTTGAAATTTTGCAGACAACTAGAAAAAGATAAGTGTTACAGACAAATACAGGCCTCCTGTGCTGATGACGCCATCAGGATACCAGTCACATGACATTAAAGGTGCCCTTTTTAAGGCCTAATATCTCCTAACGCACATGTCCGATCGGGTTGAAATCTTACAGATATCTCAGAAGGGAAGTGCTTTAGACAAAAAATGACCTGATGTGATTATGGCGTCATCTTATGAGGAGTCATGTGACATTAAGATTGCGCTTTTCAAAGCACTATGTCTCGTGAAGTACATATGTCCCATTGGGATAAAATATTGCAGATATCTAAAAAAGGGTGCTTTAGACGAAAAAAAAGACCAGATGTGATGATGACGTCATCTTGTTACAGGTCACCTGACATTAAAGTTGCACTCGTCAAAGCACTATATCTCGTGAAGTACATTTCCGTTTGAGATGAAACCTTGCAGATTACTTAGAAGGGCAGTGCTTTAAACATTGACCAGATGTGATGATGACATCATCTTTTGACAAGTCAGGTGACATTAAGGATGCACTCTTTAAACCACGGATTTTTTTTAATTAATCTTAAACAATTCTTTCAAAACCTCAAAATAAGAAAAAGCCGTGTGTTTTTTCCCTCGAACAAACGCACACACTTCTAGTTGGCTATTTTGCAAAAATGGCATTTTTTGTTTTTTGTTTTTTTCGGCTTTTTCGCAATTTTGCGAAAAAGCCTTTGGAATATTCAGGATTTTTTTAGGGGGGTTCTTCTTTTTTTTGGTCCCAAAGCCCATAGACTTTGCACACGTTATTTCTGTGCAGGACTTTCGCCATTAATCTATGTCGCACAGCATTCAAAGTCGTCATAGACATAGTCACGATGACGTCATCAAGTGATTTATTATTGATTTTTTCAGCCCATTTACGTTGTACACGTTTTCGAGGCACTATTTCGGTACTTTAGTAATCGTTGATCGTCGTCAAATTTACAGCATACACTGACTATAAAACGAAGATACTACTGAAATATTCACGTCACGATGACGTCATTAAGTGATTTATTATTAAATATTAGATAATCCGTTAAATTTATAAAAATCCATATAAAATCAACCGTGGCCTCCCGCAACATTCTGTTTGCAGTAAGTGCCAGGGTAAAATGTGGTCTTGAATTCATCTCGTGTGGGTCATATCACGTGGCCCTTCCTTCCGGTCGAAACCAGTAGTGGTCTATTGTTTAAAAATGGTAATAGGTATCAAGTTATTTTCAACGGTGTTAGTCTGTCGGGGTGTTGTATTCTTCAAATCATCTACTGATGACATCACCTAATTATCGAGCGCTCTCTAGCGACAGGTTACAAATTCCTAAAATGAATTTTTGAATAGATGTCTGTGGCAAAGTTTGTTTGAATTGCCTGAAAATTTATTTAGATGATCATCTTTTACCTGTCAACACGTGTGTGAAGTTTGGTGCTGATGACGTCATCACACCGGAAGTTACAATAAGAACCTCTTTTATGCTATAAAATTCGGTAAAAAATCAACCGTTAGAGAGATGACAGCTAAAACATTGGAGTCAGCTGCATGAAGTGCATAACTGGTGTACTTTTTCACACACATGAAGTGCCGCCGAGAAAAAAAACCCTTAAAATATAAATTGCCAACTCGAAAATCCCATTTCGGTACTGCGTTTGTGTATTGGACGCCCAATATCTGCCTGCAACATAGACGGCGCAGAGTGCGCAGGGCATATACTCGGGACTTGGCAGGATGCCGACCACGTGCTGCCGAGAGCAGATCACACTGTATAGAACGCCAAAAGAGACAAATGTTTAAAATATCTAATCTGTGCCTTTTCCACGGTGAGTATAATGTTTTGTATTGTATATTGTATTCTACATGTCTTATTGGTTTGACACCTAGCAGGTAGTTAGGAAGGGAATGTTTACAAACGGAAATTGACCTCACGTAATGACAATGCCATCAGCAGACGAGTCACGTGACATTAAAGGTGCACAATTTAAAGTACTATATCTCCTTAAGTGTATATTCACTTTGTCGAAAATTAACAGGAATTTAGAAAGGTGTTTTAGACAAAACAGACCACCTCATGTGATGATGACGTCATCAGAGGATCATGTCACGTGACATTAAAGATCCACTTCTCCAAGTGCTTTATCTCTTGAAGTCATTATCCGATTGGGTTAAAACCCCTGTGATATCTTGGAAGGGAAATGCTGTAGGCAAATATTGACCTCGAATGTCTCACGTGACATTAAAGGTGACTATTTAAAACTCAATATCTCCTTAAGTATATATCCAATTGGGTTCAAACCTTACATATATCTTGAAAAGGAAGTGCTTTGGTGAAATTTTTACCTGAATGTAATGATGACGTCATCAGGAAACAAGTCACATTTAAAGTGCACACACCTCAAAGCACTGTATTTCCTGTAGTACATGTCCGATTGGGTTCAAATCTTGCAGAAAAAGCCCTCTGTTTTGTTATCAGACAGATAAGCTCTAGTTTCTTCTTCCGACCCAAATCTCCTTTGTTTAGAGCATGTTTTTGCTACCCAAGACTTTGGTCCCTTAGCAATTTTGGATCTTTATCCAACTTACGTCAATGAACAACCCTTATGCACAGAGGATCTCAGATCAATGACGTTATGGTGACGTCATCAGCTGATTTATTATTCATTTTTTAAATATTTATTTCAGCCCATTGACTTTGTACGCTTTTTTCAACAGCCAGACCTCATGACTCTGGTCAATCTTACTGATTTCATGTTTGGGCACACTCGTACTCCACCACGTAAGGAGGGCCCCAGAACAAAATCGTCATAATGACATAATCAGGGGTCACGTGGCATGAGATTAAAGGTGCAGTATTTCTCCAGAGGGATTGTACACGGTGTTTTTTTACAAAGTGGTGTTATCGATCTGAATGACTTTGGGGTTCTCAACTTCAGCCAAGGATTACTATGAGAACGACAGAGAAATCGTAATTTTTGGTTTGCATTTGATTACAAATATACTCTAGTATTTAAATATGAAGTAATATTTTGAAAAAAGGTTTGACCTAGACGCAAATCACATGACAGTGATTTAAAGGTACAGTTTATCTGCGTGAGGTTTTAGCCCATTGACTTTGTACACGTGTTCGAGGCACTATTTTAGTCTCTTAGCAATCTTCAATCATCATCAAACTTACACCTAGCACAGACCCTAATAGCAAATAATTTTCAAATGTAGTGACGTCATCATCATCATCATATGATTTTTTAACGTAATTTAAAATCTTCGTTTTTCCCATAGACTTTGTACACAGATTTGAAGGTGTATTTTCTTTGCTTAGCAATCTTCAATCTGTCTTAAAATTATGCCAAGCACAGACACTGAGGCAAATATTCTATCCAAAAAATGACGTAATGGTGACGTAATCATTTAAATCAGTTTGGAATTTTTGAATCTCTATATTTTCCCGAAGACTTTGTATGCAGATTTGAAGGCATATTTTCTTCGGTTAGCGACCTTTCATCTGGATCAAAGTTATACCAAGCACAGATACTCCAGAAGAGATCCTGGCAAATTAATGACGTTGCCATTACGTCATCATGAGGCTAGTCACATGACATTAAATGTGCTATCTTCAAAGCACTATATACCGTGAAGAACATGTCCGATTGGGTTCAAACCTTATCCAAATATGGTAGTATCCCAATTGAAGGATTGCCCTTTTCTTGAGGGCAAAAGAAAATGCGAAAAAGCCCTTTGCTCTGTCCTTAAGACGGACAAAACTTCTAGTTCAAGATTTTTCCCCAAAGGTTTTGTAAACGTTTTTCAACAGCCAGACTTGCAGACTGTTCTCTATCTGACTCGATGGATGTCATTTCGGGATCCTGAGCCCTGCAGTTTGAGAGGGTTTAGCAAAGAACTGTCATGATGACGTCATCACGTGATTTATTGTTGAATTTAGAATATTTAAATTTTCTCCATAGGTTTTGTACACTTTTTAAGTCAAAGACTAATGCACTCATACACCTGAGTGACGTTGTATTGGGAGCATAGGTATTCCATCATTCTGTGGGGCTGTCAAAATGAAATCGTCATGGTGGCGTCATCAGGGGTTAGGTGACATGAGACTAAATTTGCAGGCTCCTCCGTAGGTTTTGTACACGTTTTTCTACTACGCAATGTTATCGGTCATAATGAGAGTATTCCTGAACTTCGGCTGAGGATTACTATGAAAACGAAAGAAGGATCTATATTTTTGTGTTCGTTTGATTACAAATATACCCAAGAGTCCGAATATCAAATAATATTTCATATTTTTTCAATATAAATGCAAATCACGTAACGTGACTTTAAAGTTGAAGTTTTTCTGCGTTGGTTTTGTGCATGTTTTTCGAGCGTTAAAGACTAGTGCACTCAAAGTCACTCAAATGTATATTTGAGTGACTTTTTATTAGGATTATGGTAGTCCAACACTCTGTGGGGCCCTCAAAATAAAATTGTCACGTTAGTATGATCCCGAGTCATGACATGAGATTAAACCTGCATATTTCTCCATATGTTTTGTACATGTTTTTCTACTAATGACTGAGTATTCGTCATCTTCGACTTAAGATTACTATGGGAAGGAAAGAGAACTCAAAATTCGTTCGGCTATAGATATACCCAAGAGTGAAAATATCAAGTAGTATTTCAAACTTTTTTTAGTTTGACCGCAAATCACGTGACATGTACTTAAAGGAGAGTTTTTCTTCGTGTGTTTAAGCCCATTGACTTTGTACATGTTTTCAGGACAGTATTATGGTAACTTCAACATCGGTGATCGTTTTCAGTTACAGCCAAGAAAGACCCTGATACAAGAATTATTCCAGATTGATGACGTCATAATGACGCCACCTTGTGATTTTTTAGCTAATTTTATTTTTCCCCATTAAACAACGTGAAATCTGGAACAGTTCTGTGGTTGTTGCTGTAACAACCACTATTTCTAGTTGATTTTGGGAATATTAATTTTTTTTGCCATAGGGTTTGTACACGTTTTCTCCCTTCAATCGACTTTGGCAGTTTACTAATTCTGATAGGCTCCAGACTTGGTAGGTACTCAGACATTAATTCAAGGATGATCCTAGAAGAAGTTCATCATGATGACGTCATCACGAGATATATTTTTGGACTTTCAATATTTAATATTTTGCCATAGGTTTTGTACACTTTTTTACGACAGTCTGTTTTCCAGTTAAATGAGTGAGTAGTCCTCCCCTTCGCCGGAGAATTTCCACCAAAACGAATCAGAAATCAGACTAAATTTTGTTCGATTACAAATATACCCAAGAGTTAAAAATTTCTAACAATATTTCATAAAAATATGTCAGTTTAAACAGAAATCATGAGACATCAACTTAAAGGAGCAGTTTCTCTGCATGTGTTTCAGCCAATTGATTTTGTACATGTTTTGAAGCCACCGTCATAGTAACTTCGCGATGTTTGATTGTTATCATGGTGATAGCCCAACAAACCCTCATACAACAATTATTCTAAATGGACGACGTCATAAGAACATCACCATCTGATTTATTATTACTTTTCAGTATTTATTTCAGCCCATTCACTTTGTACCCGTTTTCAAGCCCCGATTTTGGTAACTTCCCGATGTTTGATTGTTATCGAAATTACAGCCTACAAGGAACCTGATAAAAAAATTTCAAATTTATTGCGTCATGATGACTTTGTCACCTATTTTATTATTAATTTTTGGATATTTAGTTTTCCCTTTAAGTTTTAAACACGTTTTACACACAGCCAGTCTGCGGCACCCTGGTCGATCTGACGTATTTCACTTATGTACACTCGAAGTCCATCATGGAGAGAGGCTCCGAGGAAAAAAAAATGTCAAAATGACATCATCAGGGGTCACGTGACATCAGATTAAAGCTGCCGTTTTTTCCCTAGGTTTTGTACACGTTTTACTACTGAAAACAATGAGTGAGTATCGTTAACGTAGACTCAAGATCACTAAGAGAACGAAAGAGAATTGATATATGTTACGCTCAGCTTTTTTATTTAAAATATACCCAAGAGTCTAAATAAATATCAAGTAATATTTCATGAAATGTTTTCAGTTTAAACTCTAATCAGGTGACATGACTTTGAAGGAGCAGTTTTTCTGCATTGGTGTTTTCAGCCCTTTGACTTTGTACATGTTTTTAAACCACAATTTTAGTGATTTTGCAATGTTTGATCGTTATCACATTGATAGCCAACAAAAACCTAATACAAAAATTATTCCGAGTGGATGATGGCATGATGATGTCGTCATCTTATTTTTTATTGATTTTTCAACATTTATTTCAGCCCCTTGATTTTGACCCCTGACCTACTTTTCCCCTGACCGACTCGCCCCCTGGCCAACTCGCGCCCTAAGTTATCCAAGCACGTATGGCCTGCCCATTCACCATTTAATAAAAAACACAATCAGTCAGAGATGGAATCGGTGATTGCTGCCCTTAAAAATAGGTTCTGGGGTTTGCAGCGGACACTGAAAGTTGAGAATTATGACAGTTAAACTGTTCAAAGCTTGGTGGATATTCCATTTCTGTTGCGCCACAACACCCACACTCTACCATATTAATTAACTTTGCGGACTATTTCGGATAAAAAAAGGTACATAATGGCATAATGTCCGGCGACGCAAACCTAGGGAAGTGTTAAGGAGACATGATTTATGACGAAGGAGTAAATTATAATTATTCTAGTCAGGTATAACTAGCTGGGAAACACCAAATGGAAATTGACAAGTTTGGAATGTCTTCTCAACTACATCACATCGTTTAATTAAAAAAGCTACCCGAAGAGTATACATTAAGTTACTAGTAAAAAAATTAAAAACACTCTCAAAGATATTAAATGCCAAAAAAAGGAAGCAAAATACGAATATTACGAGTTGAAATCACTCCCAAAAATATGAAGAAAATAAATTTAAACATTTTGGGTCGACTCTTTCAGCGCTTGTCTGAACTGGGTACATAACAACAGAACTGGATATCAGGTCCCTACAACAAGATTCGCCTACTTGTAAGTGATTAGTGGTGATGTCCAAATATCCATCACGTCCGTGAATCGTTCGTGTCGCGTCGTTGGTTAGAACATTGGTATTTTTTAATACATTGGGCTGGCCATATTTGCTTGACGTTCCTAGGGGCGAGTCGGTCAGGGGGCAAGTGGATCTGACACCGGTTTTCCAACCACCATGCCTGTTCAAACTCGAAAACTGAGAAATTCTGGGAAGCCTGTGCCAATGTTTCCCTGCATTACGTTTATTCAAGATGACGTTATATTTCGGCAGCATGCAGTGCAAAAGTGTCATTTACCAAATGCTAAAATGTAAAAGTGGACAAAATTAATTTTCAACAAGTTAATCGCGCTCCTGGGGTTGGGTCCAAGTTAACTCAGGGTGGGTCCGAGTTGGTCGTAGGTCCGAGTTAGTTTTGGGTCCGAGTTGGTTTTGGTCCGAGTTGACTCGAAACCCTGAAACCCACCAGGCCAAGCAACATAATCGCGTCCCCCTCGGACTTACATACCACTGTCGAAACGTCCCGGTACGCAATGTTCTTATCAAACATTTTCATACACTCTGACATGATGCGGCCAGATGATTTTTCCGCGTTCATTCAGAACTGAATCTGCTTGCCCTGAAGAAGGTACTCAGTTACCGAAAGCTCGGTAATCACATATTCCAAAGCACTGATTTTATATTATATTCTTGTCAATAGGATTGGCAAGTTGCTGAGGACATTTGCGTATGGTTCACGAGGTTCCGGACAAGTACCCGCCACGCACTGTCGAAGTCGTTAATTTCCAAACGTTGAATATGGGGAACCCCACCTTCTGGTGACAACACTGCTCCTATGGTGCAGTGGCTAGCGTCTGTTTACAGAATAATAGCGGTGGTCCCCACCATTTTAATGTGGGGAAACGATTAACATAAATAAATTATGATTTCGTTTAATAATTCACTAACTGGACCAGTGGAGGGCGATCGTGTACTTACTGCTAAAGTCAATTGCCAAAAGGTAGCCAGCTGCATATGGAAATTAATCTAAAAATAGAGCTGTATCCATGCAGAGGAGGGATATGTCTGCAACGACTTAAATTTTTGGCTGGTAGAAACGAGTCGAAAAGAAAAAGTAGTTGGGTTTGGAAGGGGAAGAATGTGAGGGGTCTTCGTAATGGCCTCTCTTGTGAACCCTAAGACACACCGCGGCTGGTGCAGATTGCTTGCTTCCTCCCATGCGACTGCGGGAACGATTATCAATGTGATTCTAATCAAAACTGTTTTACAATAAATCAGCACATCTGAAGCTACTGGACGCCTGCTTCTCTGGAGTATTACTCTGGTGCTTTTATTCGTCGCAAGTGGGACCAGACCCGGTTGTCAAATCTGACATGTTCACTACGTGCATGTCAAGCTGAGCACCCAGCAGCACAACTTCGCGCATACTACAGTAGCGCAACACCGGTACCGTAACCAGTGTGTCTTTGCAGTGCTCGAACGCCGTCTGACATGACAGTCAGCCGACTAAGTGAAAGCCTTCCTGACTCTTTGTTTGCGTGGGTGTGAAGAGGACTATCGATTGCGGCAAAGTCTGTGATAAAGAGGGGATAGTAAGACGCAAGACCCAGGAAACTCCGGACCTCCCGTCAGGTTCGCTGGTTGCGGCCAGATTCTGATGACAGGAACTTTCTCTTTGTCTGTTCTTACCCCCTCGGCCGACACCACATCATCCAGATAGGACACTTCCGCTCATGAAAATGTCACACTTCTTGGGTGGCCAGTCTCTGGTAGTGCTCCCAAAACCGGTAGTCCGGTAGTCCATGCAAAAAAGCGAACAGAGCCGTCCTTCCTGGCGAGCAACCACAGGTGAGGACCACGGGATACTAGAGGGCTCAATTACACCCTGGTGCACCATTTGGTCTACCTGTTCCTATGCCTCCCGCCGTTTATAGAGCAGTAACCTCCTCGGTGGAGGCCGTATTGATTTTATGCGGGACCAACTTTGTCCACCCAAGCCTGCCGTTTGGACCACTGAACGCCTCCAAAAACTTAGAGAGAAGCTCTGCCAGCCTTGGAGCGTCGACTCCAGCAGCCCGCAGCACCTCGACCAAAGAGGTCCTGCACTTCCTCTTGGGCTCTTTTCCTCTTCCCAGATTGGCTGAAGGGTAACGCTGGGCAGCTCTTGGCTCGACCACGTCAAAGTCATCTGTCGGTGAGAACAACACTAGCTGTGTCCCCATATAGACCGTCACGTGGTCAGCTTTTAGATTGAAGACCCTCACCGGTACAGTTCAATTTTTGTGTCAACCGAAATGGTGGCAACCGTAATTTGACAACTCTCTGTTGCATCCAAGCTGGGATAAACCACCCTCACCATCGCCGCGTTGGCTGATGACCCCCGGAATGATAGCCTCGTGTCAGGCTGGCACCACTATGTTATTGTCACTTGCCCCCTTCTAGTGGAACTGTCTTCCCGTTGATAATGACCGCCGTTGTCGCCCAACTCGCAGTGGTATTTATATGGGAGATAGGTGCCCAGAATCACCTCCGGTTCGATGTTGGCATGATTTATGAGCTGCTCCCCGGCCTGCAAGTTGGCCAAACCTTTTGCTGCCATGGAGCTGCCATCTGGCATTCTCAAAGAAATTAGGCTTGGTTTCTCCACCTGGGGCAAGGCATTGAACACCCGCTCCGACTTCAACCTCACTGCTGCTCCGGTGTCTCCAAAGTAACGAACCGCCTTCCTGGCTACTTTATCCGTCGACAGTTTCCCCGAATTTTTCCCACTATGGCTGATGATGTCACTTCGCACTCCCAAATGACGTGGTAGCATTTGTGCCACTTGTTGGCTTCTTGGCTGCCACAAGAACCACGGCCTTGTTCAACTGAGTTGACTTTATTTGATCTATGTCCAGTTACCTCAGAGTTGTTCCCCAATATTCTCCTTGTACAGAAGCACTGGCCGAAAGGGAGTGATTCGTACGGTAACCGACGATTCCTTCTTGTTTACACCACCTCGGCAACAACCTAGGCTAGTTTGTGACGGCCAAGTGGCTGAGTAGCGTAACAAACCTGTCCTCTCGGCTGAGCTTTAGCGGTTGCAAGTAAAAAACGTCTGGTCGACAGGGGGACAGTGACGCTAGTAACAGTGTAACAATACATTGCTCTCCGTCTTCTTTGTTCTCGTACGCATCCACGACCTTTGACTGAAGGTGACGATGTTTTAAGCCGCCTTGGCTGGTTTTAGAAGCATCCTCTATGTACCTCAGGAACTTGTCACCATTTGAAGTTGCGACGATTTCCATCGCAGATTTCTGTGTTCCTGTCTACCACGTAGGGCGAAATTCAATCAATCAAATACACCAGTGTGTTGAGAAGCTGGGTGGGATTGCAACTGCCGAGAACACTCTTCTGCCACAGTGACTCTTCCTCCTCGACCGTAATCTCCTCCGCTTGTTTGCGACGTATTCCCAAACCTGCCTTAGCTCAATCCATCAAGAGTCATCAGCTGTAGGAAATCTGGAGCCGACAAGAACTTATAGCTTTTGCCTTTCAACTCATAATGAAGCTGAACGCAGATCACCATCTCATGAAGCGCCCCCCCCGGTAGTCTTCACCAATCTTCTGAAAATGAGCGGAGGCATTAACGCTGTTCTCGAATGACTGTTACGTGTATTCAGCAACTGGGAGAAGGTCAATCCGTGACCTATATCATCAAGTACACGTGTATGGAGTGCCTTTTATACAATATTACACATCACATATGAATCGAGTAATTAAGCTCATCGTGATGTTCGGTGATGCATCACAGACATCTTTCATGTTGCGAAACATCTGCCAATCGCGAAACGAATCAACAGCCCACTGGCTTTTCCGTTCCGTACTCTCAGCAAATCTGTAAATGGAAAATATTAATTAACATTTAAAGACGTTACGCGCTATACAGCAGATTCTCCCTTTCTTAACCCTTATATTTAGCCTTTTTAGACACAAAAAAGCTCTTAAAAAGCTTGCCGAGAATTAGGAATCTTGAGAAAAACTTTTATTGAAATCATCACAATAAATAAATAAACAAACAGCTACATGTACTTTCTTCTGCCAATGTCCACCATTTCCGAGTCTCCTTTGGGTCCTTATATTGTTTTTAGTTCCTTGCAACGTCTGTAAGGGTAGCACATCCCGGTTTTTCATCTGCTTAAGCGACCATGATTGCTGCCAATAGCTCGTCATCAGAAATGACACCTTTTTTTTATGTTTTATTTTGAAGTGGGAAAGGATGTCTTTTCTGTATTTAATGCATGTATCTGACACGCTGGCGGAATCTGCAGTGTCCGAGCGAAATGTGCTTTGCCGTTAAGGAAAATATTACAATCACTTTAAGAACTAGCCATGTTTTCACCTTGGTGTTCAGAACAAAATTGGCATAGGTGCCATTTGAATCAACCTATTTTATGTACTCAGATTGTAGCTGGAGCGTAAAAACACCATAGAACAAAAACAACAATGTAGCTTACGTAACTGTCCCAGCATATCGCTAGATATCACTTGAAGATTGTATTTGCACACATTCGGTAACGGCGTTTTTTTCCACTTACACAAAAACACGACATTCACATAAACAGTCAAGGCGAGTTTTCAAAGGGTGCAGCACCCAGCACGCTGTTCGGGGTGAGAGTGCCCTCAGGCTTTTCCCTCGGGCCATTCTCACCCACGAACGGCGCACTACTCGTGTTATTATCCTCAACCTGAGTGCCAGGGGCATCGCTTTCTCCGCCTCACTCCAATTGTTGATCGCCGCAACTCTCTCGAAATAGATTAGGTAGTTGGACCATGGCCCCGTCAAACTTATCTGGAATCATCACTTGTCTCCGAGCCTTTGTCTCTGGAAGCCTAGCTTCTGAGGAAACTTGTTGCACGATTACCGGGTCCGCTTCCACAAGTACAGGTGTGGTACCGCCCCCAATTACTTCAGTAACTGGTAGTTGTGCGCCCTTGACGTGTTGGCGAGGCATGGCTGACGGCCCCTCCACCGTTGACTTTTGTGGAGCAGCTCTGGTGGCTCCCCTTTGTCTTATTTAGGAAAACTGGCGGGTCACTGAAAGTATAGCCTCTCCCCGGCTGTCTCGACAGGCGTATCTTGGCAAGGTTCTAAGTGGAACGGAGCTACTGCCGTGGTGCTGCATGGAATACGGGGTGATCCTCCGGGGAGTCTCGCCTGCACTTCTTCAGTGTAAATTTTTCTGGTTGAATCAAAGCCCTTACTTCCTTGACAAATGCAGTTTGACTGTGTTCCACATGGAATATTAAATGTTTTGTCCGCCGCCACACCGTCAGCAGCATAGTAAGAAGGGGATACAAATCAATAATTGCTGAAAAATGCTACGGGAAATATATCCCTTTCCCTGTGAATGGCTTCTAAGGTTGATTTTGAGTCCCAATAAATGGAAACGTTTATCAACAGAATGTGTGGCCTTTTATCTTCCAGGTCTTATCAAATTCGCTGTCAGAATACGCGTGTATGGAAGGGGTTGCTCAAAGTTTTCCATAATGATGGTATTTCGTTCTTGTATTTGTTATTTTTTTTCACACATTTAATTCCAACTTGTTATCAAGGTGGTTTACCTTAAAAGAGGGATAACAATTTGAGCTTCAAAGCTCAGTTTGAACAGAGATACCCTTCGCTTAAGCTGCTGATTAACCAACAAGTCTCATATAGTTTTAGAAAACTGGTGTGATGGTAACACTTGACCTTTTCTAGATAAATTTGGAACACCTAAATATGTATAGAAATACGATAGCAATTTGTGAAAATTCTGGCACACTCGTGAGTATGAAAATGGTGATCGCTTAAAGCAAACTTTAAGGTAAGTTTAAAACATTTTTGAGCGTTTGCTTTTTTACTACTCATGTTCCTTTTATTATTTTTGCTCAGTCTCATTCATTCGGAATTAATAAGATAACCGAACCTGCCACTGTGAACTACAGTTTTTTAATTGATTTATTACGTCAGCACAGAGAGCAAATTTTGCAAAATCCTTACTTGTATCTGACAGGCATCGCCATCTCTTGACACAGCGTAACTTATAAAAATTCATTCAACAAACTCTCAGTTGAAAATAAGGACTCGCACATATGAAACTTTACCAAAAAGAGGCATAAGATGCCAAAATCTGGGATAGTTATTGATCACGTTAAATGGACTTCCAGCTTTTCACGTTCTAAGATGCTTTGCCGTTGCTTCCGCTGGGCAGTCAAGCGAGTTTTATATCAACAACTACATCTGAAAGTTAATTATACTTAGAATATTGTGCCCGGTTTCAAAGATTAAGTTAAGAAAAGCACGGCAGCAACAAGGCCTTGAACAAACCAAATTAAGTTTCATAGACTCTACCAACATGATGATGAAGGTCACGAAAAAAGGCAGGGATCATTCCACGGTAAAAATCCTGCGACAGGATTCCTAATACTTTTTCCACGTGAATCGCATAACTGTATAAGACCAACCAAAACACTGAGTTAAAAAAGGTTAGATAAATAACATTTTGTATAGCTGTTCGGTGAAAATTTGCCTAAAGGATTGAATCAAGACGACAGATAACAGTTACACGCTAACCGTCCGCAAGCAGCACATGCCCACCTTCTTCCTGTCTGTTATCCAAAAATTATCCGTCCCACTACCTTTATTTCCTAACATGATATTGCAGACCTTCATCGGTTGGGTCGATCTGTATTGCAAAATTTCTAAACAATGCATGACATTTTCCATTTACAAAAGGATCAAACCTTAACGGGCATTTTCACCCTGAAAAACTCTTCCCATAGCATTTTTCATTGATACAAAAAGTTAAATTTACCCTTCTCACACCACCATCGCTTCCTTTTTGCGTGAATATAATTCTATTTTATTTATTTTTTTTATAATTCTGAGAGTTTCTGAACAAGCCACACTTGTAAAAACTTGAAAAATGTTGAAACTATTCAATAATTCCTTCTTGGCTATACATCAGGGGAATCTATTTTGTAACTAGTGCACATTGATATATTTTATTATGCATTATTCATTTGACCTTTCTTCAGAAAATGTCAAAATGTACTAGAAACCAAGTATATCACTTGTAGGCTACAAAGAAACTGGGCACCTTTGGAGAAAAATTTCCCTTCTTACTATATTTCCCATACTTACTTCAATTTGTTATAGTTCTGATGTGTTCGATTCAAGAATTTTTCAATGTTTCTGTCCACAGAAATGTGAGTGTTGGATTCCACCAGAGTCCTAAGCATTTTACGTGTTTCATGATATTAACGCCCCAAATATTGATTTCCACAATGATACAGTTTGATTGAATGGATAAAAGTGCAACTCTCCGTGTTTCAAATGAACGCTTTTATTTAAAGAAATAACAATTTGCTAAAAAAAAAATGAATCACAAGACTTTTCATTTTGAGATTTATGTCATTTCGAGTGCTCTTTTGGCGTTGTGTTTAAATCAATATCCACAAGCAAAGAAAACAAAGGGCATCCAGGCTTTCCTGTACCCCTGCCACAACAAAATTCTTTGTTTCAAATTTCTTTGTTGATATAGCATGTTTTTCCATTTATCATACATGTATTTGATTTTTCTTCAAATTTTAACCCTTGTAAAGTGAAACTTTATGGCTGTATGTACCGGGAACTGAGGTGGACCCTGAAAAGAATTTTATAAACAATCCTGTTTTTCTTCGGGAATATTGGTATCCTTTTCCATTTTCCCTCTTAGACTATTATCTGATATAGACATTTTCCAAACAAATATAATAACCAAAGCCAACGAACCAACCTCAAAGGTTCAACGCGATGGTGACTGACGACAGCCATTATATTCTCGTGTACTTCCTTTTAGTTTCTAAACAGTCAAACTTTGTATACGTTTCCAAAAATGCACAGAAAATTTGCAGTTCAATTTTTTGGGCAATTTAAATTAGACCATTTGTATGAGAACTTTGATGTCTTCAAATTCGTTTGTAAAGGCCGAATTCGAACACAATGCTATTTCTGAAGTACTTGTATTCCGACTGGTCTTTCTCTTCTTTTCTTGTTCGTGGCTATTTTGGAAACATAACTATTGACAGATTATTTCATTCACTGCCAAATTTTGAAGTGCTGTTAATATGTTGAAAAGAAAGGATAATAACGTTCATTTCAACCTGTTGTCGATTCTGAAATTCTCAAAGTGATATCTCATTTAGCAGATATAACGGCACATATTGAACAGTGACATTTTGCATGTATTATATACCCACGCAAATACGCCACTGAACTATCGGTATGTGATGAAGTAGTAAAGTTTCAGAAACAAAAACAATAATTATTGATATAAGAATACATTCATTATGTATTCAACCAGTTCTCATGAAATAAATTTCAATTCTGATTCAATGGTAAAGGTAAACATGTCAACGTGTCCTTTCTTTATCTCTGTTTTATTCACAGGTGCGTGGCCACTGGGGATTTGGACTTCCATTGTGTGTAATCTATCTAGCTTTAGATGTAATGCTGTGTACTGCCTCTATTATTCATCTTTGTGCTATTGCTGTCAACCGCTATCTAGCCGTAACCTTCCCACTTCACTTCTCACGAGAAAGAGTGAACTCTCGTCCACGGATTCTTGGAACTATTGTACCTGTGTGGATGGTATCACTGGCTATATCTATTCCTCTCTTCGTTCAAGGATTTTTGGACCCTGATAGTACATTACAAAATGAAGGGCGTGATTGCGGGTATTTTAATTCCACGTTCATCGTCTACTCTTCCATGTGTTCATTCTATGTGCCGCTGGCGGTTATGATCGTGGTGGACTGGAGAGCCGTCAGGAAGCTTCGCGGAAGAAAAAAAGCTGTGGAATTTGGAGAACCTTCTCCTCGAACCCCCATTCAGCAGGTTAACAGCAACTCAACAACTGTCAGCTGTGGAGACTCCCCGGCACATGATAACCCTACGGCAAATGGTAGTAAAAGTGTTGATGCAATCAGAAAAAGATCACTTCGAATAACATTCTGTGCTGGAGTGAAAAAGTCCAGTGTTGGTTACGGAAGTACCCAAACAGAAGCAATTAAAACAAGACAACGGTGGATGACAAGCAAGAGAGAACGTCGTGCAGCCAAAACACTTGTGGTTGTGTTTGTGTGTTTTATTGTTCTATGGCTACCTTTCTTCGTCGTTCACCTCCTGAGTGGTGTTTGCTCGTCGTGTCACCCACCCAATGAACTTTTCATTGTGTTTACTTGGCTTGGCTATATTTCTTCAGCAGTTAACCCGTGCATATACACGTGTTTTAATTTAGACTTCCGACGAGCATTTATGCGGATCATAACATGTGACAAGCACCCTAGACGTGTGTCACGACATGCTGATCTTACAACTACCCATACTCTACGGACAAGCTTACGATCATAACTGCATGATGTTCTACGGTTTCAAGCCTTGGTAAAATTACAGTGCGGATGAGCATCACTGAAGGACAAGATATTTTAGTGAAATGAATTTTAGGGTCTAGTTTCCAGTCAAGAAAGTTTGAGACATCTGGACTGGTACAATACATTTTAGGTTCGACGTAAGACAAGTAATGTAACGTTTTCTCAAAGTCAAATATTAAATATACTTACCGCGTGCTCACACTCTGACGCAGTATCGCAGTCTTCTAGTCACAGGAAACTTGTGTGATTCCCCAGAGACGAAAAACTTTTGGCTGTATTATGTTTGCCTTGTTTCAAAATACAATCGAAAGTCTATGCAAAATACTTGGATGAAAACCCGTACAATGAATATTTGTAATAGTTCATTTTGCAATCTATGTTGGTGACTTCTACGGCACCTATAACGCAAGTGCAGTAACACATCTGATACAAAACGGATTTCGGTCATCGGGATTCAAGTATTAATATTATAAGCATACTGTTAAAAAGGGTAAGATTTCTCACAACCTGAAATATATGTGGCTCGCATGATTTCTTCCTCAGCCGTGTCACGTAATTTGCAGCTTTCGAGGTTATTAATTTCTGCACGCTGGCTGTCGTAATACAAATAATTTATTTTAGTTACCTAATAATGCTTCAAATTACTTATAACTGGTATCACAAGCATTGTGTATTTTACTACTTGATTGCATCCATCTTGAAGTACCAGGCGTCTTTCACCGAAAATGTACGGGTATAGCGTAATTTGTTAGAAGTATCGATACGCCCATTCCAAAAATCTGCAAAATAAGATGTACGTATTCGTATATTTGGACTTTCTTTTTTTTCCCAAAATATCTTGGAAATAACAGATTTCTTTCTTTAAATAAACTTTAGTAGATTCCTACATTTGAAAGTCCATAACACGTCAAGAAACTTAAAATAACAATAGTCGCGGAATCGTATAGATGAGAAGTAGGTCATTATATTAAAACCAGCCAGTTAACGGGTCCAGCCTACGCAAACTATAGCCTTACAATCAAAATGTTACTTAAAAAAAAATTCACATGTTATAAAATTCTCAAATTCTCAATTCAGGAATCTTACGAAGTAATATATCCGTCTTGTGTACGAATANGAAAAATGGGGCTTCGAATAAGTAAGATAGTGGTACAATTGTTTCTTGTTTTGTCTCATTTATAGGTATTAAATTAGTTCACTCTCAATGTTCCCTACCGTAATTTCCATCGTCAACCATACAGAGAAAACATGTCAGATCTCTTTCTTCTTTTACTTGTGACAGATAACCTAAAGAAAAAAAAATCCACATATGTCTACAGGTTCGCTGGACCTTTTTAATACCCTTGCATTCTGCTAATTTAAATATATGCTGACTTGTGAATCTGCAATGAATCTGCAAGAACGTATTTATCAGCCCCACAAATTTCTGTTGTGTCAAATGTATGATAAGTGACCCAATTAAAGTTGATGCGTGTTTTTTAAATTAAGCTTGTGGTCATGTGAATTTCATTTCTATATTGCGGAAGTTAGAACGTTTGTTAAAAACCTACCCTGGACTTGGCGGATGTGTATTTGCAAATGCAGCCGTTAGTATGGTCATGAGCACAACAACTTCTCACTCCTTGGTCTCCCAGATTTTTGACATTGCAGTCATATCACTTTTGCCAATACCTTACCTCCTTTTATGATCTCTTAGCTCTGAGAAGATGTTGATTCCAGGTGTATTTCTGCTTTTGAGGCTTCTGTCACTTCCTCCACGGCGGGGAGGTTTTGAACTTCTCTGCTCCAATAGGATGGGACTTGGTATTTGTAGTTGTGGAGGTTTTCTGCAGCACTTGGCTCATCGGTTGAGTACTGCAGTGTTTCCCATGAGCGTCTGACATGAAGGAACCCAATCCTACAGGATTGGGTATTTTCGATGCCTTTCCACTTTTTCATATCCAGTTTTTGTGTACTTTTCAGCATTCCATGGATCCTGAAGTTCTACTTGTTTTGCTTATACCTGATGTACTTGTTACCCAGAGTGATCTTTTCTTGCCGTGCACCCCAAGCACATTTTCACCTCATTGAGTTCAGCACCTCTTTGACGACCTCGGAGACGTTTGAAATGGAAAGACAACAGCGTGACAGCCTGTGTCGCTGCTTTGAAAGCCAGAGGCTGTAAAGAAGGAAGAAGGAGACGAAAACAGAAGCAGTTATAAAAGCGGTTCTCAACAGGACATGGCAAAATTTCAATGCGTCTGATAAACTGAAGTGGGTGTTGGAGCAAAAATGAACGTGTTAACCTGACAACAAAGCAGGCCCTGCATTTGAGTTCGATTCAATGTCCTGGCGCCCCATCTTGGCTGTTACCTTTTGTTGATGCGCCTCGGACACAAAATGATTCACCTGTATGTTGTAAATATGTCATTTACGACCACTTACAAACATCAAATTTCCTCCGTGTTCAACTCGTTCTTGTTGGGGACTTTACCGCCGTCAGTGGTGATTAAATGTGAGGGCTTCAAGGAAGTACCTGGCAATTTTGGGTCTAGCTGCATCAATGACAATTCTCTTTCCTTGCCATCCATCTCTGCATTTTCAAGTTAGCCATCGTAAGTTTCTGATTTAAAAAGTATTTTTCACTTCCTTTCAAGGATTGCCCAAAGGGTAAGGAGCTTTAAATGTCATTGCGCACGCTAGTCCCACTGATTTTTATATTACGGTGTAGTAGCCTCCAATGATCAACATCCGGTTGTGGTCATCAAACACTTTAAATGCACTTGCTGCCACCAGCGCCAACGAAAACCTTTGATTAGCGTCATTGTGAAACTGCGTAACTGCTGTTAAGGAAAAATTAATTAAAGCATGTACCAGCACTGTGCTGCAGTACAATGTGAAGGAAGAGCTCCAGAACATAATAAAGTTTATGAACAGCAGCAAATGTTTATTTCCAGTGATTTTGCCTACTGGTTAAATTAGAAAAATATTAAATTTCGTTAAATAGAAACAGACATTTTAAATAAAAAACCAACGTACAAAAATCTGCTATATGTTTAATAATTACATTTTATGTTTGCAGTTTATCGTAATAGCAGTATTCATAATCTTCAATTAAACTGCGGCAAAAATCGGTGTCTATAAACCGGTCAGGATCGAATCTATTGTATTTCTTGTCGCTTTTGGCGGCAGCTAAAAAGTCATACGCTATTTGTTACTTCTTTGGGATAATTTGCACAGTTTGCACCGGTTTTTCCTTCTCTTATGTTCACAAATAAAAGCTCCACAGCATTTGACATATAGATGTCTTTGTTTCTTATCCTCACAGATTGAAGAGCCTCTGCATTGGATTCATAGGTTTCTTTCTTTGCCGTTGGGACACTTACTCCGATTATAATAAATCAATATTTATTATAAAAAATAAATAATAAATTGCCAACTCATTACAACTGATACGGTTGTATCGCATAATTCCAAATCTTTTTCTTTTTGGCATTTATTACAAAATTTTGTCTCCCTCTTAATATCGATGTTGCATAAATTGATTTTTTCTCTTTTTTATTCACATTAAAAAGTATGACACAGGCGGCTTAGTATTTAACTCAGTTAAACATCGCGATCAAAGCAGTCTGATTGCAGTAAGCACTGAATTAAATTTCTGAGTAATGCCTGCCACTGAAAGCGATTCGACTTAAGGCACATGTACTGCTATACCTAGATTTTTGGTGATATTTAATAAACTGATCTGAGGCACAATCGTGAACAATAAACAACGTGTTTACGACATCAAACGGCTTTTTAGTAAGGATCCATTTTTTCTCTGTCTAAATTGGACAGGTGTACATCGGTGTATATTTCTTAAATAACGTAACGATTGCTTCAAATGCGAACGTGTACTCCCGTTCCAAAATATCTTAGACCTACTGAGTCTTCCTGCTGCCGGTCTTTACAAACAATTAAAGCACAATGCCAACTAAACTTTTAAAGTTACTGTTGCGAACCTTCAATTGCGCATCCATTATCAAATAAACGTAAATGTAGAGCAGAACTGCCTCTATTTCTGCAGACCTATTTCTGCTTGTCGTTCAAGCTGAATCGAAATATCACCAGCACCACCAAGAGGTCTACCAGATCCATGCGCCGAGTTATTGTCGGAACTTCAGAAATCGAGCCAAAGGCCGTACAATTATGTTTCAGGTCGACGCCTGCAAGATTCAGATCTTTACTCTGCCGGATTCCGTATCCGAGTCTCCAAAGAACTAGCTGTGTTGATAATTGAACAGTCCGTGCGAAAATAGCTGATTGGGCGTTAGCGACGGTTACGCTGGTTTTTGTGATATGCGGATTATAAAATCTCTCCGGATTCTTTACAGTGGGATCTTTGAACAAGATCAAAACGCCTTTCAAACCTTTAATCGTTCAATCTATCTTGATGTTCCACAACATGTCTGATTTATTTACGCCCTGCTTTTTCCACGAGTGAATGCAGTCGAACAGATAATACACATAACCCTTATGCTTTCACTGCAAACTTTGGGCCAAGATTCGATTGGTTACAACTTCATATTGCAAAATTAAACCAAAATGCTGTACTCCTCGGCATTGTCTGTGTTTTTATTCACTTTATCGTGCCCGTTTTAAGTCAACTGGTAAGTCAACGTCTCTTTAAAACTCGAGGGATAAAAATGGTCCGTGATCGGACGGCACGTCCAACGGAATGCCATATCTGTTCTTCTACGCGTCGGTGATGGATTTGTCTTTACAATTGTTGGGCTGCTTCGTTTTTGTAGCCTGTTTCCAGTCGCAACTTTGCCACAATTAAACGTTCCTAGCCAAAATGAGCCATATTTTAGTTTGTTTTATCGGCAGCCAATTGTCTTTACAAGTTTGAATTACGTCTGCATCGCGATTTTATTGCCGTGACTGATATTGATTGAGTTCTGAAATTAAGTAACGCACGAGGTTGTTCTATTGGTATCTCGAGTTTAAACGCCATTTTTTGCAGCTGGTACAACATCGTCGTACTCAATGCAGGAAATTTGACGTCTAGCTTGTGACCTGCAGCGTTTGTGTTCAGGTACGTGTAATAGTGACCTCAGGTTTTTCGCTTGGCTTGGGTTCAGTTTTTTGTTTATTGACTCACCATGTTTTATTATAGACAGTTATATATTCTAAACCATTTACCTCCAAACTGCAAACACAAATGAAATAGCGATCAATGATACACCCACTGCGAAAAGTACGTTTTCATATTTGCCAATAAATCACGCTTGTGAAACATTTCGTAGCTCATTTCGTTAAATACCTCTTGGATCTCTAAAACCATGTCACCCCAAGTGATCAATGTCGGCTCGAAAGTCACCTAGCATAGATTTGATGTTTCGAACATCGTATGGGGCGTCGGTTTCCATGAGTCTGTCTATGGGATGTGCTCAACTACGTCCCGTGGTTCTGGTCTTCCCAAAGTAACAACATTTGCTAAATAGATTTTGGAATGCTCGACACCCCTCTCGAGCCCTTTCCCAGCATGTAACCAGTGCAAGTGCTTCTTATGCAAATTTGGCAGTGACTCGAGAGCTATTTTTAGACAGTCTCCTTCAGCGTTGCGGCAGTGTATCACAACTGGCACTTTCAGCTCATCTTTGTGCTGATCGTGTGCCCGAGTGGTAGCCTAAACCAAGTCTCACCGAATACACAGAATTTGGGATGTTCAAGAACCTGGCGATGACAGAGTCGGCTTCTGGGGTGATTTCCTGGCGTTCTTAGGGTGGAAACCAAAAACACCCGTAGTAGTCAATTCTATTCTTTTCTGCTTACAAAAAGTGCCCTCGTCACAGAACATGGCTATACACCCTCTTAAGCCTTCACTGTCGAGGTCAAGGCCAATGAAGAATGAATCTACGCTTCCAAGTGTCCAGAAGAGACTTGGAACAACCTATCAAGGTGGCTGTGGTAGTCTGCAAAATTTTCGGTGCCAGTTGAGGAATCGTTCCATAATAGGAGGCGCTGTAGGAATCTCCACTGGAACAATGAAGATACGCACTTTTCTGACCAACTCATGAAGATCAGGCTCGGGAACGAATGGGCCGTGGCGCTGGACGTGAGGGGCAATTTCCCACCGTTGTTGGCAGGGGAAGAATGGGAACACCCAGGTTGAGGACAAGCTTGTTTCTTGTCACTTAGTTGATTTTGACATTTGCCACCTTTGGATAACTGAAACACCTATCAGGTTTGGGAGACATGTCCTTGCTGTTTACTTATATATCTTATATTCAAATAAACCATTGCTTGGTGATGAACGCCATTTCATGTCTTACCAATTCCAAGAGCTCAATTTGATAATATCCACTACACATATCTAGCGTACTGAAGAATTGAGTTCCTTCCAACACATCTAAAACACTCGTCAATATTTGAGATTGGAAAATCATTTTTCACAGTCACATTGTTTAAAGTTCTGTAGTCAATACAATAATGGACTTTACCGTCTTTCTTCCCGGCAAGGATGGGAAGCCCATTCTGAAGAGGAAGGCTTTATAACTCCTACGGGAAAACAATGAATCTAAATTTTTTTTCCTTCCCTTTCGAACCCCATTTGCGTTCTCCGTTTGCCTGATGGAAATTGTTTGATTTCGTGAAATCTACCTAGATCGATACCATTTTTTAAAAATGCATCGGCATATCCCGCCAATGCGTCAACTAAGATGTGCGATTCGTTTGCACTTAGGTGTTCAGATGATCTTTTCCAAAGGTCTTGAAGGGGAAGTTTCTCGATTTGCTTAAACAAGGGAGGAAGGATTTGCTTAAACAAGGGCAAGCACTTTCCCTAATTCCTACCAACAATACGTTAAGGTCCGGCTAAAGCCGATCCTGACTCGTATTTTTGGTTAGGGTTTGCATTATCACAAGTTTCGTCTGGGACATTAGGCGACAAGGGATTCAGACCAAGCAGAGGCCGGTCTTGATTCCTTTTCGAGAACAAATCAGTCTTTGTATTGTCATATACTTCTTGCACCTCTTCAGCTCTACCTATTACATGACCCCTTTTTCAGGTGAGTATATTCATCGCTATCATTGTGCAACATAATAGCTTAAGCGAAACCCAAGGTGTAGGGTATGAACAATCCTTTTGTGTTCTTGCTCAGGAGCATGGATAATGTAGGTCTTAACCCTGGTCTCAGTTGAGGTCAACATTTGTCTGCAAGTTTTTGTCAAGTACGATTTTCTGAACAGAATACTTTTCTTTCCCAACTTTTCTCATCTGAGCCTTGAATCGGTTTCCCTTGTAGATCGACTATATCTTCTTCCAAATTGATGATTGCAGCTTGGGGTTTTTAAGGAAGTATAATTCTAAAAAAAATGTCTTCGATGGAGGCCCTGAACAAGTCCAAACTATAAGTTTGATTTTTCTTTTTCTAGTGTCATATTTGGGATCATTTGAGTAACATATTACAGTAACTATTCTCCATCCCTTAAAAAATTTTTTTTCAGCGGGATTTTGAAAGTGTTTTATATATCTGTGCTGCGGTATATACAACAGCGTAGGTGTTCAGTCCTTGTACGGTAATTGAAATTATCAAGCTAACAACTTGATTATTGGATAATTGTAGTTCTCGTATTGATTGCTTAATCGTTTACGCGGAAAGTGATGTTTTGGCAAGTCCCCGTAGAATCTAATACCGGCTGTCGGCCAGCACAGTCGGCATTTAACATTTTAAAGAGGGAGTCCGATTACTAGGTTCGGCGGAGATGAAGGCCGTGGCAAAAATTTGCTACAGCGTTCGGGAGATTGAGATATGTTTTTGGGACAATCCCTAGCAAAATAACCCTGTTGGTTGCATTCAAAGCAAAGCTCACTAGATGGAGACACCAGGGGTACTCGATTACGGTATGTTGTCATTTGACCGTTCAGAACGTTAGTTATGCTTTTCGGCACATCTCTGTTTGTTGTTGGGACTGATAAGTATACGAAACGTCTCTGCGAAAAAGGCATAGCAGGAATGTGGAGTGTTTCTCAGGGTCTATTAGTTTATTAGACTGCATATTTTAAGATGCGCTAGTATTTCACGCAAATATTCTGATTGAGTTCAGACCAGTCCAAACAAATGTCGATCTGGTCCTTTCCTTTTTACCTAAACTTGGACTTGTACTCTCAAGGACTCGGCTGTAACATGTAAATTAAAAGATACATGCCGTACTCTGGGGCTGCTAGATCGGGCTAACAATTGAACTGAATTGCCTCAATAAGAGTCTTGGGGTCACGATAAAGTGCTAGCTCTGCCGCGTTTACATCAGAGCAGCCTCTCAAAAATGCTTCCTTTGCTATCATTTCAAATATTTCGGAACCGGCGCCGCGATATGGTCGTGTGATTAAATGCCTCACGCTCTGTCCAAATTCGAGTACGGGCTCATCTTCGCGTTAGTGGATATGAGTTCGATATGAGGAAAGCTCAAGCCCGGTATATTTTTGGATCCTGTATTTCCCCAAACATTTTTAAGAATTGTGATTTGATCTGCAATTTGGTAATTTCGCATTGTATGGGGTTCTTGCCAGGCAATAGCAATCAAGCACTTTGCCACTCAGTGCTCCAACCAGCTGCAATAACTTGGTTCTGTCATCCCATTGACAACATTCAGCAAGGGCTTTTAATTTCATAATAAATGCATTGGAAGTTCCCTGTTCCATCTAACGGTTCAATTTTAGGAAATTAGCAATTTGGGGCGAGCAGTCGTAGAAGCATTGTGCTTTACTTCTGGTCTACAAAGGGACATCCCCAAAACTCCCTTGACTTCTGGTCTAAAAGGGAATTCCCCAATCAAAGATTTTTGCCCTGCGACGCAATTTCACAAAAGAGTTCCAAGGCGAAAGAAAACTAAAAAATGTTTTCAACATTTCTCTAAACGTTGATGGCCCTAACTTGTTGCCAGTAAATTTTATATATACTAAATTAACCGCCGCTCATGCTGTGTGGTTAATCTTCAACGGTTACGAAACGAAACAAGATTTAATCGAGCAAGCAAAAAGCTGGACGTGCAAAACCCAAAAGCATCGCATTTGTTTGGTGAGAACGACCAAAGCCGGCAAAACAAGTTTATTAAACCAAAGGAAATATTTATTCCCGTTGTCACTTAAAATTGAAAAATATTTAATAAGTTAAATAGAAACCAGACAAATATAAAATAGACATGCTAAATCAAACTACTAACGTTAATTGGTACCTTTTGCTAAGACACGGTAAATTCAATTAATTTAGTAGATTCGTACGGTTGCTTGCGCTGTTTACATTCAGACGTGTATTCGAATGCACCGATTGTAAAGAATTGTCCGACTTTCACAAATGTAACGACTGCAATTGCGTAGCCTGGTTCAATTCGTACGACTGCAAAGATTCAAATGCTTTGGACAGCTGCAAAGCATGTTTCGACTGCGGCAATTACATAAAGTGTTTTGGTTGTACCCTCTGCACGTACTGCGTACATTGCAACGAATTGGAAGGTATGGATCACGTTGCACTCGTGGACATCAGGCAAAAAAAAATTACGCAAGTGCGAGAGGACGAAACAGCGCCTTAATCCTGGGTGGAAACTGGATTCAGATTTATATAAAATTGGGTTAATAATCGACACGACCTAAGACGTTGAATTAAAGTACATGTTCTGCCACCAGATTTAATAGATGCGGCCAATTAGCTCCAGAAACCCCCCCCCAAAAATTTATCAACTCAAATTTACATCTTTAATTTATTATAGTCACGAAGGCCCAGAAAAGCGCCTGCTATAAATAGGATGACGGACACGACTTATCACGCCATAAACCCTTTCTATAAGTACGGCTCGCGAGATTATACTGTCGATAATATTTTCTTCAAAACAATTGATGTGGCTTACGAGTTTATTGAGAAGCAAGCAAACCAAGTCTCTCATGCCATCTTGCACGATAAATGCCCACAAAGCCAGTCGCAATATTGAGGATTCGAACAGGATAGAATACGTGGTTAAACCACCCTACACAGACAAAACCGTATGTGCGTTAAAATAGATTCTTACGCTTCGTTATTTGACCATCGATAGAGGCCCATTACGTCGTCAAATATCAAGAAATTCATAAATAAGCGATGCGATGCTTAATTGTTCATTTACCAGAAAGACGTGCATAAGGGAACCCACGGTACGCTGTCTTGCGGTGCCAGCGTTAGATATACGGTTTCGACTGCTATGTTGAAACTTACAAATGACGGAATAATTTCAAATAAATCGGCATTGCTCGAGAATCGATGATTCGATCGTGCAAAAATCAAAGAAGACATACAATAAATTTGAGGCAAAATGAATTGCAGCTTCAAATAATTTATCGCCGCGGGAGATTGGAGGCTCTTGACTAAGTGGGTCAGTAGTATTCACTTACGGTTGCTGGCACGGTGATTTAATGCCTCGAACTAGTTACTGGCGTGACCTCAAAAATGTTAGTAGCACTGGACACTCCCGGTCACTTTTGCTTGAGCAGCCGTGGCGTTTGGTTGGAAAAGAGAAAATCTGTCTGTTTTTGCAAAAGCTATTTTGTTAGTTATGCCCAACGACGATTACAAGCAGCGGGCTTCTTCTGGGCCGACGGATGGAGCGAAGCGTTCTTGAGGTGGCGTCGCAAGTCTTCCAGTCAAGATGCGTCGCGGCCCTTGCAGGGTCTAGTGCACCGCAGCTTGCATCGCCCGGTACGGATAACCACTATTATACCGTTGGCTACGGTCGGAATGATTCCAGAGAGTGCAAATGACCCCTTTTTTACGGGCTTACCCTTATACTCAGGACTCCAACAGTTTGCAAGAAGGTTTTTTGCAAGGTTTCCGGGTAGCTATTCAGGTCCCAGGATTAGTACCTCTGCTCGTAATTCTGCATTTGCTCGCAAACATCCCAACATTCTGCAGTCAAAAATTGATCATGAAGTTGCTTTTGGGTCGCGTTGCTGGCCCGTTTTTGTCCCAGCCTCTTCTTCATTGCTGTTATTCACCTATGGGGCCTGGTGCCCAAAGAGACTCTAGGTGAATTTCGGTTAATCCATAATTTGTCCTCCCCTATCGGCAAATCGGTGAATGATTTCATTGATCCCGCAGACACCCACCATTTCATACACGAATTTAAGTGAGGCGATAACTATGATCGCAGTGCCCTGATGGCTTCAGATATTAAGTCCGCTTTCCATGTACTTCCCGTCCATCCAAGCGATTTTTATTTGCTTGGTTTTTCCCATAACGGCCAATTTTATTTCAATAAATGTATGCCTATGGGCTGAGCTATATCCTGTGTTACGTTCGAGCGGTTCAGTACTTTCCTTGAGTACTGTACTCGCAAGGTAGCCGAATCTCCTAACATTGTGCATTATCTGGATGATGTCCTGTTCGTTGGGGCTAATCATGCCGAGTGCGCACGTTCCCTCCAATCTTTCAGAGTAGTTTTTCAGCGATTTGGGGTACCTATCGTGGGAAAAAAAAACGAAGGTCCAGCTACGAACCTCACTTTCCTGGGTTTTAGCGATCGATACGGTTGCACGACAGATTCAAATCCCGACTGATAAGCAAGTTGCTTTACAAAGTGCGATTGTTAGTTGCTCGATCAGAAGAAACTCACGCTGCGCAATGTTCAGTCCCTGCTAGGTCGTCTCAATTTTGTTTGTAAGACGGTAAGACCTGGTAGGGCCTTTCTCCGTCGTTTGCATGATCTAGCTAGGGGTATCTCCAAACCTCATCACAAAATTCGCATCACTTCAGGTGCACGAGCAGACTTGCTCGCATGGCAGCAGTTTTTGTCACATTTCAGCGGAACGATAATGTTTCCAGATTCGGTATGGTACAATAGTGACCAATTGCACATGTACACTGATGCTTCTGTTGAAATTGGCTTTGGGGCTTACTTTGCTGCGCACTTGGTGTCAAGGGAGGTGGCCCGAGCATGTAAAAAGTCAGTCCCTTTCTATTGCCTGCTTGGAGTTGTTCCCTGTTGTGCTAGCGGTCCAGTAGTGGGCTGTCCCATTGCATAATAAACGTGTGATATTTTTTTGTGACAATCACGCTGTAGTTAGTGTCATCAACAGACAAACGTCTAAATGTCACTTAATGATGCGTTTGGTGCGCCGCCTCGTGGTGACATGTCTCACATATAATATCCAGTTTCGATCTCAGCGTGTTCCATGCCTGGATAATGGCATAGCTGATGCTCTTTCACGTTTTCAGATGTGGTCATCTGATTTGGTCATCTCGCACCCGCTGGCAGACCGCGATATGACCCCCTTACTCGACAACCTGTGGAGTGTCTTCAGTTAGAGGTCCAGAGCCTTTTGCATGACGCGGTGGCCCCCGCACGAACTTGTCTTATCAGGGGGCTTGGCATCTTTTTTTAATGTTTTAGTCAAACCCACGGTTCCGACGCCGTCAGATAATTCGTTTTATTGCATTTTGTCGGTATCTGGGTATGCCCCCACAACGATTACCTCTTACGTCTCGGGGGTTTCTTCCAATTTGCAGTTAATGAGTTATCCTGATTTAACTAAGCATTTTCTGGTCAAACGTTTACTGGAGGGATGTCGTAGGCGTAGTAGTCGTCGCGACCGACTAGCACTTATGATATTTTATGTTGTATGGTCCCAGCTTTGCAGGCAGTTTGCTCGAGTAAATTCGAGGCTCGACTTTTCTGAGTGGCTTTCTTACTTGGTTTTTTTTGGTTCCTTTCGCATTGGGGGATTTTTACTGCCCAATCCCACCAATCTTCTAGTCCGTTGTGTCGTAAAAGACTCCCCTCCAAGGGTCGAACTTGTCCTACGTCACTCCAAAAAACAGATCAATATGGCCATGGTTATGTAGTTTCCAGCCCAGCAACGCATAGCAGGCACAACATGAAGTGCCCCGTCCGGGCGACTGTCTTATCTTGCCTGTTCCATATCCCCCAACGGCCCGTTTTTGTCACATTTCCATGGGCGTCCTGTCGCGCGTTACCAATTTGTCGCGGTACTCCGTCATGCCCTTGAGTTTACAGGGCTTTACGACGCCAGATTTACCTCTCATTCTTTTCGCATAGGGGCAGCTACGTCTGCGGCTATGGCAGGTGTGTCTGAGGATGATGTTAAAATTTTGGGGCGTTGGAAGTCTGGGGCTTACCGACGTTACATTTGGATTCTCCCAGCTATTTTGCCATTGAACGCTACATGTTGTATTAGTACTTAAGTACTTTGCTTGTGTTTTTGTTCCGATTTTCTTTTCATTTTTCTTGCGAAAATTGGCCCCCCTGCCAAAGCCAACTGTGTCGGCCCTTGGGGAGAGCGCCTTAATCGACTGGCCTATCTGGATGGGACTGCGAAGACTCCAGATGTTCCAGTTCTCCGATTTCCTGTTGGAAGCGTCCTGCTTCATCATCCTGCAGTTTGGCGCCAACGACCTTGTACACAAACATTTACTAGCACGGTAGTGCATCAATTTGGCAAGAGAAGCACTGCCGTACACTGTCATTTTTTATTCCGAGTAACTGCCCCGCCAAATTTACTCACGCCCTAAAGCAGAGTTCCCTCGAGCGTACGCGACGTTCATTCATTATTTCGATACGCTCATGGGGGTGTTATTTGGCACCCTAGATCCAGTGGTCGTCCGCGGACGAATCATGCAGACGAATTTCATTCGACTGATGACAGTTGTTCGGCGCCATATTGATTGCCTGTTGCATCTCCCTTTAATACCACCACCTGAGGTCTATTTGGCGGCGGTCATGTTGCCGACTTTATTTTCAGCAACAAGCCAGTTTGACGTGAATTTCATTCAGGGACCGCAAATTGACCTCGTTTTTAAGGCACTGTATTCTTAGTAACCACACTTATGGGAATGTGCCGAAAGGAAGGATCCTTTGTCGGGGGAGTCATTACATTATTAAGGGCCAAATTTAGAAAAGCCATTTCGTACTAATTTCTGTCGTTTGACATAAATAAGCTGTAAATGGTTGTTGAAAATGCTCATTAGTTGCCCGTTATTCCAGCAACCCAGTGTAAGTCCCAAGTTGGGCCGCACCTCGTGGAGATTGCTGTCCGATCCCATCGTTTGATGGTCGGCCCAAAGTTATTGTATGCTGAAGTAAATCCTTGTTAATATGTTCACGAAACTTGGGTAATTTTGCATTCTGCCATGTAATTGCTGTTTGAATTTGCATATCGAAGGCTTTGTACCGTGCAGGTACATTCCAAAATTAATTTCCCGCTCCATGTGCTTTGGGCGGAAACCAAGCTGATATGATAATTGTTTTTCATACATTTTTTTGCTGATAGCTCTATGTATGTGTGGCTGTTTTGCGTCACCAGGCTCGGGCGGGAACAATCTCTGTAATTTTTGCTGAATAGCTACACTTTGCCTGAAACGCAATGTAAAATATACAGCGTCACCAGCTTCGGGTGGGAACAACCTGAACTGTGTCAAGTTCAATAAACGGCTGCTCAGGCCAATCGACACAAAAATTAGAATGCGAGTGTCCACCTGTCCCTGAGTTCAGTTCTCTGGTCCTGTGCATGCGGGGGGATAAATACAATGGAAATAGCAGATGAGTCTGAACTAGCCTGTCGCGATTGGGGGCTAATATAAACTCGCATTAATTCGGACGAAGCAGAAAATTTGGGCGGTAAATATAATCAGCGTTTCGTCTTCAAAAAGCCCAAATTTAAAACGAGCAAAATATTTAAAGTGTGGATGTCAAATTAACCACGGAACAAGCGGGGTTAGTCGAACGTAAAAACCGAAGTTACCAAGTTTTGGCGGCTAAGATTTTCTAGGGGCAAGCCGCTACGTGCTAGTATTGCCGCCTGTTAGACCTGTTTAAAATCTCCAAGATGTTTCAATGGTTAAACTTCATAAAGAATAGGAAGATTTTTAAAAACCCTTTTACTATAAATGGAGATTCACACTTTTTATTTGTCCCAGAATCCTCAGACATTTTAATTGAAAAAGGTCATCGACAATTCAAAAGACGACAAGGCCATTTAAGTTAAAAACATTTTGTTTGAAAGTGGTCAGTCGAAAAACGGGCAGTAGTTTGATTTATTGCAAGTGATTTCGACAAGTAGATATTTCCGCAGTGATTTTGAAATGCCTCGAAAATTAAAATGCTTAAATATAGACGAACTGACCTTTTAAGTCACGACGGAAACCGGAGGGCTTTTTGCAAAATGAAAACGACGGTTTAATTATCGAACTTATCATTTTAACTGCGCAGTTATAAAACTTATGTTTAAAAAGATGACAACAAACGTTGAGTCAAATATCAATCCAGACGAAGCCGAAACAAATGCGACTAAAATTTACCACCTTCAAAAGATCGAAGATATTCCAGGTCAAATTTTAAGAGAACGCGAGGCGCGCGAAACTTCTAACAAAAAGATTAAAAGGCTGTTACGCGCTCAATTATGTAGAGTACAAGCGTGGAAGCCGTAGGCGCGACTTTGCAGCCATTCCGCTATTCTTGGGAGTATTTACCGGACCCGTGGGGCTCGCGATGGAAGGCCTAGCCATAGGCGTATTGGGGGCTTACGCGATTTTAAAGTACACCTCCCGCAGGTTGACCCATAAAACTAAAAAGCACGATCAAATTCACAAGCTCGCAGGCGCCAAATTGAACTTTTGGATTGGGGAATTCAACATGTAATTTACCTTTATAAATGAAACGGATTTACATCTGGACAGATTCAGATGATGACATGTATAATTTAAGTGACAAATATCTTCACACTGTGTTTTATCTCTTTTTAATTATACAAAACAAATACAATTATGTCGTACAAACTGGGAAAACTCGTAACACTAACTCTTCACCTTTGGTGAATAATAATGACACATGGGGAAATGGAGCATACAGTTTATGTAGGAGCGTGAACAAAAACACAGCTAAATATAATTGTTTTCATGTATTTAAAAGAATATCTTGTGATCTTTTGTTAAATGTACCTGTTTTTTAATTTTACGTGTGTTATGAGGAAAGCCCTTTGTAAGTGATTTATTTTACTTCTGGGCAATCTTGCAGGTCTTTGTGTGTGCTTTACTGTCTTCTTAATTATTTGGATTTTGCCCGAAAATCGAAATACATAAATGGATCCCATTTGGCAGTGATTAGCACGTTACTGCGCACTTTAAAATTGGGTCTACAATTTAGAAAACACATTCGATAAAGCAGCTGGGTTACTGTGAAAATGACTTTTTTTCACCCCAAAAACTATGTTAAACTTGTAACACAAATTTATCTCTTTTTTTTCATCTGAAGCAAGTGAACAAGTGTTAAGACTGGAATTCTGCTTTCTCTAATTTTGTATCGGTGGAGGTAAACTATACATGTACCTGGACTGTGTCAAGAAAAAACAGGTTGGAGGTACCTATTTTGGAAAATGGTTGTTGGTCGACAAATGTACTTGACAAATTCCGTACAGAATGAGTAGACCAAATTCCGTGCTTTTATCATGGATTTTCTATTATTTGCTCTGCTGTAAAAAGATTACTAAGATCATGGAGGAAGGACATGGAAGGAGTTACAACTCTGGCACGTCAAAGTGCTCGATGATCATCGCCGCCCGGTCAGACAAACAATAGTAATCATTCCAAAAATGCCTGATTACTGCCTGTAGCTTAGCTCGACAAGCGGGACCAGTTATATCCTAGCAATATTTGTGGAGTTTTCTTTGCAATTAACTGCAACTTGTCGCAGTGACCGGGAAAAAGAAAGAAAATATCTAGCAATAGATTTACTTTAGCCGTCGTGAATAAATTGTTTTTAAAGATTTTGATGCACTTTTCCATTATCCATGCAATGTTTGTAATTTTATTTTGTCAGCGAATGATTGCGGCAATGATCATGGGGTAAAAAGGGGGCTTATGGTTATGAAACAGCTGGTGCATAGCAAGCATTCACTGTGCTCTGGCTATGGACATACCAGACATGACAGAAAGCGGTAATTGGCCAGATGTTGTAGCCTGGGCAGTTCAAAGTCCTTTTGTGTCCTTCCTCCATGTTAAGATCAATCAATGAGAACTATACAAAGAGTGGTGCCACATACTCGACATAGCCTAATCTACAAATGTTAAATAACGGACATTACAAAGTTCAGGTAGGCATGCTCTAGCTTTTTGTTATACATGTATTTTATTTGCGAAGAGGCTTTTCCATGGTGACTATTCTGTGATAAAAAGTGAAAAAACACATGAAACTTCTTTTGTCTTGGGTTATAAAATTCACAAGCCCTGTTCTGTTTTCTTACAGGAGAACTGCTTTCGACAGTTGTGCAGCTCAGTTTTTTAAAGTTAGCTATGACAGATGTGTACCCCTCCGACCGATTTTATGGAAGTTGCTTTTCAAGATAATCTTACCTACCCCTATAAAACTCTATAGAAAAACCTCTATAGAAAACTAGATAAACCATCAACACAAATCATTTGAGAGTCCAAACAGTTTAACAGTGCCAGCATCTCTATCTCTGTTGTACTTATCTTTATCATCACACGCAAATGCCAGCAAATGTCTCTTGGGATGCCATGAAACTGTGAATGTTGGACTTTCACACTGGACTTCAGTGATCTTCTCACCTTCAATAATTGAAAAAAAAAACAGTCATCTAGTAATTAAAACAAGCAATATTGACAAGGAGGTTTGAAAGGGGGTTGGAAACAAGCGAACTGCTTGTTAAAACACTTGCTATTGCTTAAGGCCAAGGTTGATGTGGTTAGCAGTCACCTTGGCCTGTAACCCTTAAGGTCTACAATCAACAGGCTATCAGATGAAAGCAAGAACAACCCTGGCACTAAGTTTGAGCCTGATTTATGTCCAGTTCTTGAGTTATGGTCAAACAATTATTCCAATTGTTTGACTCACATTTTGCTACCCAGGTTTCTTGAGATAGATAAGTCATCCAAAACCCCAACACAGTGGATATACTGACAAAAAAAGAGGACCTGAGGAATAAGTGGCATTTTCTTTTCAAAGCGAATCAGACTGAAATCTGAAACATGTGACGCAAACTCGTGTGTGTTGTGCTTCGACTCATTGTATAGCAGACATGCATACCTTGCTCGGTAATGCTTTGTTACAGATTTTTTTGATGTGACAAGGATGATATATATATAGAAGCTTATCCTAATTGTTGTCAGAATAATTGCTACATATCAGTATGTAAACACAAATCCACTCATGTCTGGCAACAGACTAGTCATTAACTACAGAAAATTTAGCATTTGGTGTAGAATTGAGACAACTGTTTCTCGTCGGCTGTTTTACGGGCCTTGTTTTAGGTCATTTTCCCAGTTCAGACTTGTGATTTTTTTCAGTGTTATTGCAACTCAAATAATCCTCAATCTTATCTAATAAAAGGTGGTCAGTAATCCACCTTGTGCGTAGGAGACACGACAAAATGTTTTGAAATTTAAACTTTTTAAATTAGATCTTTTTAGGATCGATGAAAGTAATGACGACACTTTTCCTTGTGAGGGTGAGACCACACTAACTTCGGTAAGTATTACATATATATGTACATGTGTATGGCAAATGGCACGCATATTTCACTGCATCAACACATGCATGTATGCATTTATACGTGTATACATACATTGTATGTATCTAACTTTATGCATGATATTGAGTATGTAAGTCAAGTACAAGTAAGGAGTCCTTGTTTTTTGCCCTTTCAGAAAGATTCTGCTAGGATTGAAACGTCAGGCCCTCAATGGGATTCCTTGACGTTCATTCTTAATATGCACCATGACGCACCATTTTCAGAGTAGAAGAATATCTGGTTTCATCCAATGAAATGGACCTATCTTTGCATATAGTAGTAGGATTTGTTTTGCTAATGTGTCCTTTGCTGAATTCGAAATGGGAAGGAGTTTTGTGGAATTCTTGGGCCCCCAAACACTGCCAAGTATGAGTTTATTTGCACCCATTACAATACCATATTAAAATTAGTGTAACCAGTCAACTATTCTAGTCACCTGGTCCCTCCACTTCTTCAACATTCCTTATTCACTTCCAGACTACAGAATTCTTCTTTCTATACATGTACCCGGCACCTCAAGAACAGACTTGCACTTATACCCAGCAAGAAATGAGACCGAGGGGTACCCCCCAACATGTCCAATCCCTATAAACATTCCAGACTATTGTTACTTAACACATCCCCCCAAGATGTCTGAAACGAATTCCCCAGATTCCTGCGAGACAATGACCAACACAAAGCAGGGGGGTTCTCTCCGTCTCATACATGCTGCATATGTTTGCACTAGTTAACATAGACGCAGCCTTGTGTTGTGTAGCGCCCTCTCTTTTAAGCCTGCACTTTATACACTTGATAAAAATAGCTGGCAACAATACTGTGTAGTGCACTCTGTGACTTTCTTGTATTGAGTAGCACATTTGCATATTTAAAGAGCCATACATGTGCATGCCAGCATCTGGCAATAGTGATCTGAACAGTGTATTGTATCTGCCCCACATTTGTTCACTAGTATGAAAAGCTTTTGTGATTCACCCCACCCTGTGGAGTGCGCACTGCACAGAAACATCCTAATCAGATCACTCTGCTTCAGAGTCTGATTGCCTTAACATCACTTTCTGCAACTGTACTGCTACTTACTGTTACTGTACATATTGTTACATCGTATGAAACACAGCTACATGTATTTGCCTTGGTGCATACAGTACATGTACTAGTGATTGGCACAGGTCGAGGAACGCTGCATGCAATCCTTTGGGTTCCTCACACTGAAAGTGTAGCAGTTTTCTACATACTACCAGCTATACGCTGTTGGGTGATATAATTGACTGTCTTTTTTTAAATTTGTATATATATAAATTCTGTTACATTGTGAGGCGCTGTACAAATTGTAAATAAAATACTGAATGTAGTATTTGTGCCACCACATTCCCTGTTGTCCTTATTTATTTATTTACTTTTAACTGAGTCCTACTACCACTCGGTTACATTAATTTTAGAAACAATTGTTTGAGATTGATAAAATGTCCGAAAGGGGAACAAGAACTCAAACCAGTGCTTTTTTTTTCTTTGGTCGAGCTTTTTAGCACCAGCACTCAATGTAAAGAATGTGTGAACAAAATATATTGTAAACCCTGCTCAGTATTAAACTGAACGAAATTTATTGAAAAATGAATGGACATTTCACTCATAGTAATTCATAGGTTTGAGTACAACTTGGCCTTCTCCCCCCAAAAAGACAGGTTTAGCATCCCAGCCAGCCCCATTTCCATTTTCCTATCTCTCTTTCTTTCTATATACTTTTTTCTTTGCATGTTAAAAAAATATTGGTAGGATCTGAAAATATAAATTTCTAATGAAAATGTGCGCCTCCTGTGTTTTGTTTTTAGGCCTTACTACCACTGCAGTGCTGTTAAGCGCAATCTTGAACATTGCACAAGTTTATAGTACTCCATCCTGGGTTGATCTGCTTTAAGTAACATCCATTCGTAGGATAATCGACTCAGAAGGGAGTACAATAAATTTTTTCAAGATTGCACTCAACAATACTATTCATATTTCACAGTGAGGGGATACATATATTACATGCATAATTCACATGTCATGCCCGTTTGCATATTTTACGTTTGCTTACAACTCTCTTAACGTATTTCTTTTTCTACCACAGTACCAACACAAACACTAACTAGCTGCTTCACCTTAACTTTCACATCCCTGTCCATCTTTAACCATCATTATCGTTGTCCATTCTGAACCCCTTCTGCTCATTTCCTACTGGTCTTTTGCTCTCACACTCACTCTCAAACCCAAGTAGGCACTGGCCATGGCATACAAATAGATGTGCTCCGTAGCACTGTTGAGCATCAAATAAGTGTGCAACAAATTGAAGAAGTGCTTATTAGATGAAGTGTCCCAAGCTTTCAGCGGGAAGCACCTTCATCAAGGGATTTAAGGCTTGCATTATCCCCTGATGAAAATGCTTTGCATAGGAAGCTTGGGACACTCCATCCGGTGAGCAATTCTTCAATTTTTACAGGCCATGGCCTCCTGTCTTAGCACCAGCAGCGCAACTGCTTTACGTGAGCTTACTGCAGCACGTCAAACTCTGGGGTCTTATTCTGATGCTTTGCATCTCAGTGCCAAAAACTGGTTAAACAAATTATGTACACTTAGAAAATTACTAATAGACTAATTTTTTAGCTCAGCCAGCAACTGCAGAAGAAAGGTAACCACTCCAAATCTTTCAATACTACCATTTCATCATTTGAGACCATTTACAGGAAAGATTTATCTTGGTTAAACCATACCAAGATAAGTGGTCTTTTTTAATTTTGGAGCAAAAGAGATTGAAATTTCTCAAAAACAAGTCAAAGCAAAGTGCTTTAAATCTTACAGATGTTTCCCTCAATATATTGTACAACCCACCAGAACAATAGACAAAGAAATTAACAGCAAGTAGCAGGCTCTCCCCATGTGAAAAGGGTAAAATGTGCAAGCCAAGAGGAAGAAACTATTTAAAAGAAGACTGATGCATGTGCCATCATTGAATTAAAAATTTTATTTCTTTAAGACCTTAAAAAGGAATAACAATCGCAAGAGTCCCAACTTCATTACAGTGATGTTAAGTTAAAGAAAATCTACTGCCACAGGCACAGCTGGGAAGCCAAAGCATTTGATCCAAAATCACAAACAAAAGAACTATCTGTCCTCTTGTGGAAGAAGAAATATTCTACATTGAGAAAAGAAGTTCAAATGGGCACAGTGAGTAGAAAATTTAAAGAGCAGAAGCTTAACCTGACGTCCATCCAAATGGAAAAAAAAACACTTCTGTTGAGAAAGCAGAAATTACAAGAAAATGATAAAGCTCAGCAAGGAGTGCAGTGCTACTATGAAAATCTCACCACAACACTCAAACAGGCTAATGAACATATAAAACACCTTGAAGATGAACACGTGGAACAGGTTGATAATGAAGACAACATGATCACAACAAAAGATGGGAAATCCTACTGCAACAGTATCTTGAAGGCATCGTGCTACCTGCAAGACCTTGGTACATGTATATCAGAACAACAAGACAAGTAACGCCATAAAGTAGTTGTCAAGACAACAACAGGAAAGAAGCTGATGGGACCCCTCCCATCTGTATCTACCAAGAACAGATTTGTCAGTGAAATGCAGTCAAAAGCGGATAAACAAACAGAGGACAAACTTGCTGGTCATTCTAATCTTACTCTTAAATATGATGGTACAACTAAATCAAAAGGCCATCTCATGAAGGTTTAGATTTCATCAGCAGACGACACACTTCTTGATGAAATGTGCCAACAGGTTGGAAAGCTAATGATTATGTTGAGACAATCCTCAATGTCTGTACAAAACCTATCCTCTCTCAAGTAAAAAACACTATGACAAATCGATGTACCACAAATGAAAGTGTAGATGGAAAGTTGGCAGAGCCACTAGGCAAAGGACAGTTGAATTCCTTTAGATCTAACATAAATGTTCTTGACTCATTTTATAATGTATGTGAGAATGTGTTCAGGCTGAAGAAAAATACAGGAGGAAATACGTGTACAAGAACATTCACCCAAAAAAGTGCCCTACAAAAAAAGGTTCTGAAAGCAGCACCCAGGAGCTTCTCAGGGCAGTCGATAAGTTGTTTCATGACCTTGGATGTGGATGTGAGAGGGAGCTTTGGGAATTCCTTTCTTCAAAAGGATACCCATAGTCAATAGAGATGCATGAAAAGACAGAAGTGTACTTTTGATGGGTAGGAAATCGTTTCAAAGTTTTTCCTTGATGCTATGCTGACCTTTTCATACTCCGATGCCATTCAAGATTTTTTCAAAGGTGCACCACCCATTAAATAACCTACAAGTTGCTATACTCAATGCACTAAAAGAAGGCAATGTAACAATTACCTTAGAGCACTTGGACTTGTTGGAAAGTTCATTCAGGACCTTGTATGGGACTTGTGCTACAAGATTTAAATATCTTGAAGATGAATCCTTTCTGTAATGAGGCAGCTACAAAACTGTCAAAGTGGAAGTATAAGCCAAGTGACATGCTTTCAAGCTGGTGCTTAATTTTTGAGGCAGTCCCACTTAAAAGAGGACATGCATCTTGCTTGCACAATCCACATGTAGAAAATGTATGTTGAGCTTTCAGCAAATTTTCAGAAGTTCTGTTCTGCCCTGTCAATTGTTTGTCAATTTTTTTATGGTTCCCGTGATTTTTGTCAAACCCGGCACACATTAAAGTGTAAGTCAGAAACTGGCTGAAATTCCTTTTCTAGAAAATTCATGAAAATAAAATTTGCACAAGGAGCTTACATTTTAACATTTAAAATAGCACTGTCTGCAAATGCGGCATAGGAAAACTAAAGTAGCTTTTCTTTTTTGAGTGATTCGGATAACGAGGAAAAATTCAAAAAGACTGCATGTGTGCATTTTCTGCGTGTAAAATACCCACTTTGTCGTCCAAACCGCGAGACATGTCAAGATCCTGGAGTGAAAGTGAATATGAATATGGTCCCCATGGTAGTGACGATTGTTATCCCATCGATGTTGAGCCATACCCAATATTGGTATGAATGTGGCCGAACTGAAAAACACTGGTACAGCACACATTGTGCGATTAGTGAGGCAGTCCACATGTTTTCCCCTCATCACTCTTTTAAGTTAACTTGCTTCTGAAGACAATGGATTCATACGAACAAGTCATATACACGAATGAACGGCTGCCAAGGCCGACTGGTAGTTGCGGATGGTGGCAATCTGGAGGCCCGAGTTGGAATGGATACTGTACATGAAAAAAGTCTGTGATGGAACTCACAGGAGCTTCGGTTCAAGAAACATCATGGTCATCGCACCATCTAGTAAAATGTTGAAGTTGGCTGCTGTGAATCTTGTGAGTGGACAGTCATCGACCCTGAGCCGTCATGGATGCAGCGTCCGCAGAAAGGCCTGATGCTCTGAAGGATCTTTGGACAACGTCCAGCACATCAACTGAAGACCGTCCGATGCTGGGTGAAGGATCCCCAATCTGGGCTGACGGAGAATGCCCTCTTTCAGAAGGAATTTTTTATGTGCTTTTAAACAAATTAATGGGCTTCTCATTGTAACTTCCAGTCTGATGATGCCATCAGCTGCAAACCTCATACACATACACACTGTCTACATAAAAAACACAAATTAGCCTTGACCAAGGCACTGGGCAAATCTGGTCTACTGCATGTACAGTGTGTGTAACAGTTCATTTTGCATGTGTTGTGTGTCAATAGCCACCACCCGCACTGACATGTACAGGGCCCAAGCTCCAGTCCGCGACCCAACGCCTTGATGGGTTTGTCCCAAGCCAGAAAAACTCATTATGATAATGATTATGTAAGTGAAAACTGCACTCTATTTTTCAGTGCATGACATTGATCACGCTTAATAAACAAGTTGTTGTACCATCCATGAAAGAACTCTGCAATGATGGAAGGTTACAATGGGTGAAAGTCTTCGATTTCTCAGCTTATACTGCTCCCACAAATTCTTCATCCAAATGTTGTCAGGATTCGGTCCTCACTACCCGCAAAATTTGAATGAAATACTGGTTAATTAAAAAATTTCTACTGGTAAAATAAATGCCCCCCAAAGTTACAAATATTCACCCTAGAAATTGTTTCGCCAGTGGACGCCTTGCTGCTACAGGTATGATGTACATGTACATGTTTGTCATTTTATTCAAGAGCTCATGATTGGTCCACCCCAGTAAATAATTCATATTCTTGGAAAACTTGTTTTAAGTGATTGGCTTAAATATAATACCCTAATATCCTCAGAAAAAAATCATGAAAAGATGTCATCATGATCTCGCTTTAATTTTCACATATAACATGCCTTGGTTTATGTCTGTACCAAGTTTGAACCCAGTCAGACCGATGGTTCTTGACATATATGCCTGCGAAGAAATCAACTTTGAGGGCATATCATGTGACTTGTGATGATATCAGGACATTATGCTTTGAGACGCATCTATGCTACAGGGTCTTTGCTTGATTTAAGTTTGATGGAGATACAAACTTGCAAAGGGACTATGGAGTCACTCAACTTTTCTTTTTTAAATAGTGGGTGGGTCAAGGTAAATTTTTGAAAATTGAAATTCACTTTTTATTAAATAAGGAAAGAAATTGAGTTTTTGACGTGCCAGCATTCCATACGTGTGGTCTATTTCAACTTCATTCCCAGACAAAAAGAGAATGACTTGTGCACGTTTCATATATAGTGTGAAACTCCATGGGTGCAGGTGGTTTTTTGTTGGACTTGTTGGCTGCATTCATCTGTAGTTTAGAGCTAGGTTGGAAACACATGCAGAAGTGCAGACAACTGACATTGCTGTAGCTGTGGAAGCCCTTATTTTGAGCGTTATCTGAGCAATGCTGAAAACCAATGTAATCAAGTAAAACCAATGCATAGGCTAAGTAGGCTCACTCACACAGTACGGCATACATGACATAATCTGACAGTGAATACATGTACATGTCATCTAAAATTTTAGGATTTTGTCCATAATTTGTGTTGATAAAAGTGCAGGACTCAAATATAAAACAGCCGTCATGAGTGGTACTTTTCAAAGCTTGCTAACTTTCACACGAATGTGGAGCAACTTGCATCATATCACATAAGTTGTGTGGTGAAATACAAGAGGAGCTAGAGAAGCATGCACAGTAACTGTTCCTACTGCTAGAAATAGCGAGAACAACATGGAATGGCCGGGAGCCAGTGACCCCCACAACAAAACGATACATACCAAACTTTGACAACTCAAAAACAAAAACGATCAAAACTTCACTAGTATTTTCGCAAGTTAGTTGACGACATCAGATTGCTTTTCATGCATTTGTATTTTTCAGTTGCACGTACACGTATTTAAGTCGAGGTCTCAGTGCATGAATATTAAAGCCCAATTTTCTACTGGACCATCGCCAGGCTACTGGGGCAAAGGCCAGTCCATGAAGGCAGTCCACTTCAGCTGATGCAGCAAAGGCAAACAGCAATATTTTGCATGTTTTCATCTGGGATGTGATATTTGCACATAAAAGTGCTGTAAATGAGATCACTGAGCATTAGAATTGTGAGATATGGAGCGATCTCGAGTGAATGCATGTACACATGTAATACACACACACACACAAAACACAAAGTGTATACAATGTTTCATGCTCGTTGGTTTTTTGAGCAACTGACTTCTGTAAGGGTATTTTTGTCATTGGTGGCTCACGTGTTAACAACAAGATAAACCAAATGCCTCAGTAATGAAAATGCTTATTCTATCATTTGATAGACAATACCTTTTCTCCCCTAAACATTATTTCATAAAACTAACCACTAACACAAAATAAAACACCACACACTTTTGGGTTCTGTCAGCGTATTTGGACACCGGTGGGTCAGCGGTGTCCAAATAAATTCCTCTATGTATTCATAAAAGCTTCATATCCATATTTGCACTAGTTAGGGAATTATCTGCAAAAGGAAGTGTAGGTTCTTGTCTGACTGATTTATATTTCAGCGTAATTCTGACTGTGCGGTATACCCAGTCCTGTACTCGAGCAGAGAATACGTATTTGAGCTCAAAAGGTCTCAAAATTATCTAAATCTTGCAATCTAGGTATCATCTGAAAGGGCACAAGTTCGTCTATGTATTCATAAAAGCTTGTGCCCTTTCAGTATCATCAT